>CAAKHC010012587.1:8251-26297 GCA_901007825.1 Macroramphosus scolopax
TAGAGATCGCAGGCTGTCAGGTAGAGGCACAGGGACGTAATCGATGTGGTTGTCCGTTAGGTACAGGTACAGCAGGCCAGTCATATCCTGGAAACCATGAGAGAGACATACATCAGATGGTTAGCATGAGTGTTTAAGGAGGGAGACTGAGTGAACGTCCTCCAGCTGCATGAAACCAAAGCTCGCTAAAGTTGTTGGTCAATACAACTCGACTAGAAATGGAAACCAGGAAATCTTGGGTATGTATGCGACAGGAAGTATACGTACTTTAAACGCCTCTTTGTGGATGCCCTTGGTGCTGATGTCGTTGTGGCTGGCATCGATCAGGGTCATGGTCTCCGGGAGAGAAGGCAGCTGTGAGATGTGATTTTCTCGAATCACCAGCTCCTCCAGCTCTGGCAGACCCAAAAGGGCCCTGTCTTCCACGGTTGTTATCTCGTTGGCGGTCAAGTCGATCCTCTTTAGCTTGTCTGCAAAGCGGGGAGAAAACACACTCTCAGGGTTCAATGACAGCTCGGTCCAAGATCAGACGAAAGGAAGGGAAACGTACTGCAGACGTACTCATGGAAGCAAAGTCAGACTTGTTGATCTTGGTGATTCTGTTGTAGCGGGCGTAGAAGTGAGTGGTGTCTTTGGGCAGAGGTGGCACACTGTCCAGCCTCAAGTCGTCACAGTAGACCGAACCACCAAGGCATGTGCACAGCAAGCAAGTGGGCATACCTGAGAACACGGTGAAGATAAAAAAGGGAGTAAAATACATAAAGCAAGTGGTGGAATTTTCAACTTCGACCTCAAAGCATCGTCCATTAAACCAGGATGATGAGGTTTTGCAGACAAATGAAAGTTCCTCAAAAGGAAACGTTTGTTTTTAAAATCAGCTTCTCTCAGTTGGATGCCTGTGCGGTTCAATACTGACCTCGCGTGTCAACCACAGGCTCGTCGGGCTCATCGGGCTCTGGAAGACCAGAGCTCACTGTCTCCTCTACATCACCAGTACCCTCCTGAGGGGTCTCTTTTGTCGGAAGCAGCCCCTCCTCTTGTTAGAGACAAGATTAGGTGTTAAGGAAACAGGTTAGGTGAGCATGGATATGGAAAGTCTGGCAATCAGTGGGAAACTGTTTGCCGCAGTAATAAGTCAAATGTATTAGCAGGGTTACAAGTGTTTGTGGCATTTAACTGATCGATGGAAGTTAAATGAAAATGTTTTGTTGTTTGGTGTTAATAAAATGTGATTTGCTGAGTGATTCAAAGATATAAGTCGTCTTGTAGTTGCTTCTCATAGCAGTGAACTTGGTGATCCTACAGTCACACAGGTCTCTGTTAGATACTGACCTGTATCGGGGTCGGGGACCAGAGTTACATCAGGGACCTCGGTTTCTCCAGAACCAGAGACCCCGGATGTCTCAGAGGTTACAGAGACCCCTAAGTCCCCAGAGGCTCCAAGATCCCCTGAGGCCCCTGAGGTTGCTGAAGCCCCCGAGAACTCCCCAGAAGCACCCGATGCCTCGTGGGGGATAGTCGTGGGGATGAGGGGAAGCTCCTCCTCTTGTAAAAGCCAAAGGGTGATGTTAGGAGACACGTTAGGAGGATGAGAGGTGGGATGGACAATCAATCAACCCTTGAGCCAATCAATCACTCTCACATTTCAGATGAGGCAAGAGGTTAGGAGGACAATGATCATGAGTAACATACACAGCAAAACACAGTAAAACAAAAATGAGCTTTTAAAGAGGAAAAGTCAACATTTAACTACATTTAAAAAAGGAAGCAGTTAAATGGAATAAACTGTAAATCACATGGAGTTGTTTTACACAGATCAAGAAGTCCTGTTAACACAACCTTAATATACATCTGTTCTTTAAAAGTACTAACCTCCTGGTAACAATGTTATCCCCGAGTCCCCAGACTCAGGTAAGTCCCCGGAAACCTCAGAGCTTCCAGAGGCCCCTGAGATCAGGAGATCTCCAGAGAACCCAGACTGGTCCCCAGACCCTCCAGAGCCCAGAGGGAGTTCAATTAAAATCCCAGACGCTTCAGAGCCCGAAGGGAGGTCAATTGAAATCCCGGACCCTTCAGAGCCTGAAGTGAATTCAATAGAAATCCCAGATCCTTCAGAGCCTGAAGGGAAATCAATTGAAATCCCGGACCCTTCAGAGCCTGAAGGGAAATCAATATCAATCCCAGATCCTTCAGAGCCTGAAGGGAAATCAATAGAAATCCCAGATCCTCCAGAGCCAAAGTCTCCAGAGGCTCCAGAAGGTGTGAATCCCATGGTATCCCCAGATCCAGAGTTATCCCCAGATATCAAGATATCCCCAGATACCAGGAACTCCCCAGACCCCCCAGAGCTGAGGATCTCCTCAGAAGCTCCAGAGATGAAGACAATGTCACCAGAACCCTCAGAGTCACCAGAGACCAGTGGGTCTCCTGAGCCACCAGACCCAGAAACCCCAGAAGCACCTGAGGCCCCAGATCCCACAGAGCCCCCAAAATCCCCGGAGACATGAAGGATGTCAATGGGCGTCAGACGCAGCTCCACCTCTTGTTAGAGACAAGATTAGGTATTAATAGACAGACAAAATAATCTGAAATGGATTATTAATCAGGTCTGTAGACTGTGAGTTCACAAGGTTAAATAGCAGGTGACAAATGGACAACATTTAACCGTTAACAGCTAGTTAAATGGAACGCATGCACAGAGGACGAATGATTGGAAGATGCAGACGATGAGTTTACAGGATAGATTAGTGTATTCTTGTTTTTGATGTTTTTGTGCATTGCGGGTGATTCTGCTTGCACAACTTCACGCCCAAAGAAGAGGAACATCCTCTTTCTTAAACATAGCGAACTTCGGATATCAAGTAACCTTACTTTGTGACTATGCTATGCACTTTTCAGACCTTTCTGTGTGTCTGGGCCCATAAGAACCCCAGATCCCCCTGAACCCTGAGGGATGAGTTGAGGCTTTAGGGGTAACTCTTCCTCCTCCTCCTCTTCTTGTCCTTCCTGTTCCTCCAGCGAGGCCTCTGGTACTGGGTAGTGATAGTCGGGTGGGGCCAGTGTGCCAATCTCTATCTGAGGACAAGACATCAGCAGTGAGTAAACAATGCATGAGCTATAATGTTTGTTGTCCACATTGGATGGACACCACCTCCATTGTGTTTGAGCTGAACATGTTCACTTAGTAAAATTACGCCCAAGCCGAAAATATTTCCGCTTTATACCCATGGCCCTTCACCCTCTGTTTTGTCCTGAGCACTTATCTCCTTCTCTTCCACCATCCTCCCTCGAGCTCTCTCTAATGTGTTTGAAGAAAAGAAAGAAAAGACCAAAAGACAACAACAAAGAGCAACAAATCAGAAGTTGCAAAATTCAACTTCTGCAACTGACGTCAAGAACCTTCAGGAGGTGAGCACAAACTCAACCACTAGATGGCAGCAAAGTGTGCAGATGTCAGTAATGGAGATGGGAGCGACACATAGAGAGCTTCTGCTAAAGGTGGACATTTGTGATGAAATTACGCCGATGACACTAGTGATAAACATTTACACCTGCCAACAACCAATAGTGCTGCCATGTAAAGAACACGTGACATATATCTGCAATAACAACCTGCAATTGATTATATTAAATCAAAAATACTGTAACAAGTCTGTCAATCCATCATCAACAGTACAGATTCAAGTCATTTATGTTCAACACTTTACTCTTTAGGATTCCTAAATACTTAAAAACTGGCAAAACTTGACTCCTACCTGGTTGGAAAATATCACATTATAACCGAAGGCGCAGCAAGATTATGTATCATGTATCCCATCATTGAGGTAAGTAGGAATTATGTTAGGAAATAATTTACAATACTCTTTGTTCCATGATTAAAAGCTCATGTGTATTTTGTATTTACACTCAATGCATGAAATTGCTCTTTTTTGGTGTTTGATGAAACCTGCAGTTCCATCATCCTCCACACGAGGGCGACTAACGCCCACACACCATCACAGGTAATACCTGACACACTCACACACATCCAACTCGGCTCCAAAAAGGGAATGGTCCTTGTGGAACCAAGACACACATGGTAGCTTGCAAATCCATATTCTAGTCTTCTTGGTTAGTTTCAAACTGACCAATTAGATATTAGAGTCAAACTGAATGAAGCCTTCAGCTGATGGGTTCCCAATTATAGCAAAACAAAAAGTCATGCAGAGACATAAACCGCTGAAGATGTCCAAAACCGAAAGATTGGCACAATCACAGTTTGGGATGCAACAAGGCAGGTCTTTGAAACGTCTTGCACTGAGTTAGCTCGCTGCAGCTCGCCCGTTCATTTCCCCCCCTTTCCCCAAAGCAAACATATACACCCAAGGGGAAAGAAGAGGCGAACGGCTGGCAACCAGGAATACAGAAAAAACAGCCTGGGAATACAGATCGCACAGGGACAGACGTTGAATGTGAGCATGAAGCCAAAGCCAAATATTATGTTGCTGCATAGTATATCAATCTGAGGATGCATTCAGGCAGCGGGGAAAAGTCCCAGCTACTCTTTTTATTTAAAAAAAAGGTCTTCAGACGATGAGTCTCATTCTTCCTCCCACTGATTCATTGGAGGCATTGATTACAAGAAGCAGAATGACTAATTTCTAAACTATTCATGTAACACAAATTAAAAAAGCTGCGTCAAGACATCACCCACCCACATGATCTATTATCCTGCACAACACACAGCAGTTCAAGATAGTCGGATGAGGAGTTCAGTCATATTAAAAGTACATTTATAAGGTTCTCAGACGCAACATATCTGAGATAGGCTCACTATCCTCCACAATAAAGTTCATTGTGTGAGAGCTAGAAGTACAAACACCAAGTAAGTTGGCCTTCAAACAAGATTCATTCTGACTCTTGTAGTACTTGTAATCCTCCCTTTCTATATTCTATTACATTAGAAGGAAAGCGAGCCAAGATGATGAAGTGCCTCCCGGTGCACATGGACAAGGAGGTTGTGTTCTGTATAATAATGGAAAAAAATCTCATTATATTGATATACACACACATATACGCTGCAGTACGTAAAGTAAAGCTTCTATTTCCTGCAGCAGATTTCTCCTAAAAGAGAAAATGCTAATAGATTGAACGTCTTTGTCCCACATGAAAGGCACAATAATCAATCTAAAGTTTGCAGAGACATTCGAATGCAGCAGGGTAACATTATATATGAGGCTTTACTTTCCTCCTAAGAGACAAGCCCCGAGGAGAAAGAAGATAAATACCAAAAGCTGGATGTGGAAAGTAAAGACTCAGCATTCCAGAGGCAGGGAGCTCATCATAGCTTCATTTCTCCCTTGACCCTGATGTGCTTGAACAAAATGTGTTTAATGCTCACGCTTGTCAGTCTGTCTAAGAATTTGCCCCCCCGCTGATTTGTAAAGAAAACATGTTATTTCTCAGCGATGCAATTCATAACTTTGTCACTGCATACGGCAGGATGAGATCCATGTCTGATAGCTCTCATTGGAGGCTCTGGACAGGACAGAAGAGCTTCTACTGGCTCCATTGGGGGGTCAGTCGAAAAGGTCAGAGAGTAAACAATAGTTTGCATGCAGAGTTACATCATAGAACATCCACCGCTGTGTATTTATGGTTGTAGTAGTAGTTTACTGGATTGCATCGATTGGACAACAAAACGATGAAATTTCATTGACTGGTAAATGTTTGATGGTAATTAATAATAATTAAAACTTGAAATGGTTTGCAGACAAATGTTTGTTTTCCAATTATATATTGCACAAGCCCCCACTTAAACACAGCGCTGGGAACGTGATGTTCTTAGCTCATCAGCTGGTAATCGGTTGGAACACCGTGAACCCCTGAGAAAACGTGAGGAAGGTTTAAAGCTTTCGTCATTTGGACAGTTCCAAGCCCTCAAATCGTTAATTGTTGTTTCCCCACTTAATGCTCCCGCCGACTCCCACAAAATCTTATGCAACTTGCTGTGGCACAGTCTTGTTAAACGGTGAGTAATTAAAGGCATTCGACCCGCAACACATTAAAGCTTTCCCACACTGTTTGGGAAACTCTTAGCTATAAAGATTTGATTGCAATCGTTTGAATTTAAATTGTTGCGGCTTTACCTTTTCGCGACGGTGCATGATGGAATAATTTGATGCAGCAATCCTGCCTCATGTTGTTGGTTCTACTACATCTTGTCATATCTACCAGATCTGCATTGGACTGTGGCGAAGGCCTTTTGATAAAAGCAGCGACGTGAGCGCAATCCACATCAGGATCGACTTAAGTCGCTGGCTCAGAGAAAATCCTATGTGAGCAGTTTGCCTCGTGCCATCTTGACGTCGCCTTGGCCTAATTTCCTCGCTACAAAGAATGATAAATGGGAACATGAAATTTGGCTAAAGCATGCCCTCCCAGCATGCCTTGCAGGCTTGCCACATCACAGACAACTTGAGCTGACTGTAAAGTACTCCTGGAATCCATTTCTTTTGGTCACTACTCTCTTCCTTCTCTGTTCCCAAACCCATCTTCTCAAAGCTGTTGTGCAGAGAAGAATCTGAGTAGAGACGGACTCCCGGAGGACAGAGCAGTCGCAGCTGGTCATGCTTTCACTAAACTAACTCAACTGAAGCATTAATAAAAGAATATTGTGTCTGATATACTCAGTGTGAGAAAAATCATGAATGCAGACTACTGCATTTTTGTGCAACACTCAGTTGGCTTTATTGTATTGCAAGAAATTTAAACATGCAGACTGCATCATTTTATATTTTGATGCATTTTCATGCACAACAATGTTTGCCTGTAGGTGGATTAAAAGTATCCTAACTCGATTTATGCAGGCTTCTGTTGCACATGGGTTCAGGCTGAGGAGGATTCCGGGCATGTAACTTAAAACGGTGTCCGTCCAAGGAATTATAATTCAAATATTTTGGCCACAATAGTGCACAAAGCTGGGGAGCAGTTTCCAATCACCCTGTTGATATCGGCAGGACGCCTGTCGGCTCCGCGGACCCGCTGACCTCGGATCAGAAAACGCCAGTTCACCAACATTCTATTGGAACAATTTTGTTTTGTGAAATTGGAAGACCTTGGTGGATTGTTGCAGCTTGATTGTTTTAAAAGTGAGTTCCTATTCATGTTGATAGGATATTATTAAGTGTCCTGCAGCAATTCATGTAATCTCCGTGAACAGACATCTGCATATGGATGAGGACTCTGCAGGCAAGGGGATAAAGTTTCCAACTGATTTCCATTTGTAGTAGTATTAACCATTCATGCTTGAGCGGGCTTTAATTCCATGCAGGTAGGTGGAGGTGGAGGTGGAGTTTCTAATCAGTCTTCAAAAAGCAAGCAGACCAGAATATCTTGGCCAGGATATCTTGGCTGGCTGCAGCGGAAGCCCTGAAACTCTGGCTGTTGGCCCAAGAGGCTTTTCGTGGTGATATGAGATTGTTATACATGCAATCAACAGTAAAAACAACATGTGCAACATCTTAACGGATAAAGTATTTTGCATACATCTTGTATTAATGGTAATAGCGACTTTCCCCAATCATTACATTGCAAATACAATGAATCACCGATAATCAAGATCACCACAAGAGGAAATGCAGCTGAACATAGTTTTGCTCAACAGCGGCCTCTCCTGGCAAAAGTTGTAATTACAGGATGCTGGCGCATTTAATTCCTGTGACATGTTGTCGGGAGAGTACCGCACTACTTGTAACATTATTTAAAGGGACAAAACTGATGACCGTCAGACCAGCAGGTTTCGGATGCTGTAAGGTCGGAAGGAAAGGAAACAATCCCTTTCTTACCTGAGGATCATCAATTGTCAGCTCATCCTCGTAGTCGTAGATATCCGGGTTTTCTAAATTTAAATTGTCTTGATCCACATCGTAGTTGGTGCTGTCGTATGAGTCCAAGTCCACTTGTCGGGAAAATCTGGGGTTGGCCACCACCGCTTTGAGGACGAAGAGTCCCAAAATGAGCCGCATGAGCATCCTCATCGTTCACCTTGACACAGACAGAGAGAGGTAGATTGTGGATTCAATAGTAGACTCACTCTATAACTTGAGTTTTTCTCTTTATAAAGGTGTATTACGTGAAAAAGGACAAACATGCAGAAAATGAACCTTCCTGAAATACTTCTAATATAGAAAACTATAATTTTTCAATAATGTAAGACGAGGCTGCACAACCAGTGTATCATTCTACAGAACAGAGCTTGACATTACGTCACATCATTGAGGTCAGTAAATTCATTACTGAGGTGCAGACAGCTGGAGGGCCGCCTGCCCGACTGGGGCCAGAGGCTCACTGTTAGTCAGCCGGTCTGCGGCGTGTCAACAGCAAGTCAACAGAGGTTGGAGTAAATCCGATAAGGAACCATGGGAACATTTTCACCCGTTTGCATCAGTCTGAATAAACCTACTCTCAGTTTGTAGGATTTCTAACATCCATCAGGGCTTTTGCTGGCGTTGGATTGTCTGTCTGTCTCTGAAAAACCACCCAAATTAATTATCACTGAGCTCGCTGGAGGCGTAGCACTCGTGAGAGTCCGATCGGAGGCTCACTGTGAAGGCTATCGCAGCACCTCTGAAACAGAGAGGCCCACGAAAGAGCTGCACATCAGAAGGATATTCTGTTGCTGAGTGACCAGTGATGAAATGACAGTACGGCCATTGTTGTGTGTGGTGATCTCAGTTCAGTCATTACAACTTTCTGAGGAAATGTCAAAAATACAATCATATTCTAATACACTTGAAGTGATTGCACAGACAAGAGTCCTTTTCTTGTTGTATCTAATATTAGCACGTATCAGTGTAACCAAGTGCATGTCCGCCCGCCGCTGCCGTGACCTAGAAAACGTCTTCTAATAATCTTGGTCAATTCCTCAGCAGCACAAATCTGCTACACTTAGAGGTCTAGAGGTTGATTAAGTTCAGAAGTGTGAATCCCAGGTGAGAAGAACGGGTACGATTATGTTAATGAACTCTTAATTAGCTGGCGTGGACATTAATCATCTGACAGAGAGGGGATTTTATAGGACGCTAATGGCAGGTGTAGCCACATGTAGAGAGACCGAGGCACAGCAGGAGAGTCTAGAGAGAGTCCTCTGGGCCGGGGCAGAGAAATGGAGAGCGAGGGAAGGGAAGGAGAGAAGAAAAGATGGAGAGAGACGTGGACAAGATGTTGGCCCTCAGGGTTAGATGGAGAGAGTGAGGGAAAGTGAGTGGGAGAGGGTAACAGAGAGAGAGAGGGGGAGAGAGAGAGAGAGAGAGAGAGAGAGAGAGAGAGAGGGAGACAGGTTTCTCGGCTGACTCGACCCCTCGCCCTTTACAGAGGGTCTTTATGAGGCCTGGTCACTGACTGTCTCAGCACTCAAACTCCAAATTCCACCGAGGTTTGTGGACAGGATGGCAGTCAGTTAAGGCTGCAAGGAAAAGCTTCATTCAGCAACCCCCCCTCCCCCCACACACACACTCATACAGATGCACACACACACACATGGAAAGACACATCCTCTCACAGATGCACACTCACTCTCTCAACACACCTATCTTTCAGAGAGAGAGAACCTCTGCTGCTATATTTGGGATTGGGACATCTAACACCGCAGTCGGTTATTTAAGCAGTTAATCTGGTTTGACATGATAACTGACAAATCAATCTCTCCATTGTTGCTTGGAAAGGTCCAATATGAACTGAGTGCACCTCATTGAGAGAAGTTCAGCATCCTCTCTCGAGTACATTTTCTGGCAGAAAGTCTGTGAAATCCTGCACGGCAACTAGTCAAAGAAGGTTTATACTGGAGACACAGGTGTGCTTTTATACAGGCCATCACAGTGTGCAGTGTGTGTGAGTGTGAATGAGTTTAGCCTCAAGACTACCTCTGTGTTATGCTGGGCTCTGCATTAGACATTCCTCATATCCACTTTTTTTCGCCCACAAGCAAACCTGAGAGACGCCGCAGGTCGCAGAACAATATCAGGAATTTGTTAAAAAAAAAGAGATTAAGCAAGCAGGTGGCAAGAAACACAAAGTAAGGAAAGGACCATATGCACATATGTCTGTTAGAGAGCGTCGATAAAGACTGTTATGACGTGGGGATTCAGAGGATCTTCCAGAGCTGCACAAATGCAATAAAACTCATCCAGGTGTCACTAATTGAAAACCAACCTGCTGGACACTCACTATAATCTCAGGAATGGAAACACAACTATCAGCCAACGCATCACAAACATAACGATTGCCATGACAAACCCATATTTCAGTCAACTGCAAAACTGCGAGGAGAAATAAAGCAGCTGCACCACCGACCGAATAGCCAAGACGCTCCGACGCGAGCCCTCAATAGCAGTGTTCTTTGGAGGAGCCACCTGAGCCGGCCTGTCTGCCTAATCCCCGGCACCGCAGAGACACTGAGCCATGAAGATAGCACCAAGAACGCTTACCTCTGTCTCCTGCTTTCCCGAATGGCCCCTTCAGCCGTGATGGAGATGCTGAGGGCTCCGGGACTTGGCCAATGGTGAGAGGTCGCACAGAGGTGCCTTGGCGAGGGAGGGTACGTATGTGTGTGAATGTGACAAGTGTGTAGGTGTGTGTGTGTGTGTGTAGGTCCGTGCGCTCTGACAGACCTGAGTGCCCTGCCGCTTACGTGTGAAGGTAGGCACTGAGACCGATTGGACCAGAGCAGGTTGCTTTTGGTCACTACGGCTGCACCCACCCCGCGCCATACACACCCGCGTGCACGACCCTCTCAAACACACACACATACATATCAGACACACACACACACAGACATCAGACACAAAGAACAAGAGAGCAAAGGCCCTCCCAATGGTAAAATATCTTTTTTATCCTTTACAAGAGTATCCTTTATTTTTCTAAGAGTGTGTCTCAATCAGACTGAAGTATTTATTTTCCCGAAGTAAAACTCTGGCATGTGTTGCTTTCATGTATGGGGGGGATCCACCGGGCCCAGGTACAATGGGACCTCTGTGAGGAGCCCCTGTTAGCATGGTGCTGAGAGGAAGTCCCCGCTCGGAGGAAGGACTCTGCCCTCCCTCTCGGCTGAAGCTGCTCTCCCCAAACAGCAGATCTGGATTCAGTCCTAGGAGGAGATAATTGTCCGAGTTACAGGAAAAACGATCTGATCCGGGTTCAGAGCCAAAGAGATAGAAGGGAAGTGGTGCTTCTGCAGCGCTCGTGTGCCCTTCAAGAGAGGCTTCACACACACACACACACTTACATGCACACACACACAGGCCTCAGTGTCCATTGTTGAGATGAGGAATAGGACATGTAAAAACGTTGGCCATGATTCTGTGTCAACCTGCCCGCGGTAACTCAAGACCTTTTGAGCATTGAGGGGAAAAGGACACCGTGGAAGAGCCAGACGTCTGTCAGCACCTGCCACAGAAGCTGATCTGGAAGTTTGCTTCTGTCAAACGACATTGTACCCACAATTTGTAGGAGGATTCATACAGCGACAGTGAGATGGAAGACACATGTTCGAGTCTTGAATCTGGAACTTCTGGGACAGGAACAAATGATCAGGGGTTGTACTTTCTGAATTATCTTCAGGTGATGATGTTAATGTGATTCCAGATCTCAAATGGCATTAAGGGTTTTGTCCAGAGAGAGAAACAGAACATTTGTCACACGGCTTCCTGAGATTTTAATTTGTTTCCCTTTTAAATGTGTATTTTGGGGGGAGATTTTCTTTACTTGACTTGATGGTCTGAGGTCAGATGTTGTGTACTGTAGTGATTGTAAAGCCCAATGAGGCCTTGTGATGTTGGGCTATACAAATACAATTTAATTGAATATTGTTACATACAGAGACTTGGAAACAAAGTCTTTTGGATGCAGGCGCTCAAGGCGAAGTTTATTGGCATAAAATCAAAGGTCACAAAGAGCAAACACTACAATCGTGTTCCTCAACAGAGCTTCACACTGCTTGGTCAAATAATAACTAACAACACAAACTGAGGTTCCAGGGCTTTAAATAGGAACTTGACTACCATTGAAAACAGGTGAGCACTAAACAGGAACCTGATTAACATTAAACACAGGTGTGCACAAAACGAGGCGGGAACTGAGAAGGCAGGGAAACTAAAACACTGGGGAGGATGAACGGATGGGATCTGCATCTGCTGCTGGAGCAGGAAGCCGGACTGGAGCAGGAACAGGAGGCTGGGACGCTGTGGAGGTGACCCATATGTACTGTTTATTTCATGGGAGTCTGCTCTTACATGCCAAAAGACCTCCAATTTATAAATGCAGACATGTTAACCTTAATAATTAGTTCGTCCTCTGTTATCAACCAATATAAGCTGAATAATAATAATGATTTGAATCCATTCCAAAATTTTTAATTCTGGTGAGCTGTTTTTCGGTGAGAAGACAAGGTCCTTTAAACCTTTACATTAAAGTGTAGACATTTAAATTTAGATAATATTAATGTGGAGTCATAAATAATAAGAAAACACTACAACAGGCACAAATTTTTTCCAACGTTTTATTCCAGATGAAGACAATTTAAATGCTTGTTTACTAAGAAAAACAATGACCAAAATTAAAAAGTGGTTTGGCATTTTTTTTTATATACAAAAACATCATGTTTTTAAAATAGAAAAAAAAAAATAGAAAAGTGATCTGGGGTCTCTACCAAACAAGCGTGTTGCTTTATGTTTAGAAAAATAGGATTTGCAGGCCGGAGCATCTCTGTAGCACCACAATGCTTCATCAACGATAACACTTTTACCTTGATTCAAACTGCAGCTCCTGTTGTTCAGCCCTGATTCCCCAAGTATTAAATAAAAATAAGTTACCTACAGTAAATATGTATATAACAAGAGAAGAGTAATATCATTTTAAAATAAGACTATTTGATTATTTTGTGGCTTCAAGTCTAGAAATATAAATCAAAGTTTTCCTAAAACGATAGAAAACAATCAAAAGCAGGATATTTTGCTCATCCAATTTCATTTCCGTTACATAACCTTCGCCTCCTGCTGACAGAAGGTGAACAATAATGAGTCATCAAAGCCCCCCACCGTGTCATAAATACATGTTGTCTTACGAAAAATCAACGTCATGCTAAATTATAATCAGATTTTTTTTCAAAATTGTACATGCTTATTTTTAAACCAACATAAGGCACAACTAGTTGGCCACACACTGCAGCCTCAATTAAACCGTCTAACGCAGACTTGAATAGATTGTAAAAGGGACGTCGTCTGGAAGTGAAAAGGTTCCAAGACACAACAATCATGCAAATATCACTACTGCCTCCACTTTTGTTGCACGGCGTCACAGTTTTATCAGTCCAATGTCAGCATTGCTGAACCCTCAGGTGTTGGAGATGTTAATTTTCCAACAATATGCTGATGATACTCCTCTTTCCCTTTAGATGACAATGGACCTCAGGAGACGGAAGCACAGGATGACATCCCTGGGAATTGGTGGCTTAATGTCATTGCCGTCCAGTCGGAGGTAGCGCAATTGAGGAACACTTTCGTTGATGGTGTCGTCCGCGTCGATGGCGACCGGGCAGACATTGGAGCCACTCACAACTGAAATGCAAAGGGACATCATAAGAATGATATTCACACATAGTACCAAGATTCATCATCCTCTACGCAGTTGACTTAAGTATGATGTTTACATGAACTACAATGAGTTGAACAGCAGCAAGTGCTGGAGGAAACTTACCCTTGATCTTGTTGTGGTCAAGGTGAAGGTGTTCAAGACCTGAGGAGATGAGGGGCACCTCCGTCAGCTGGTTGTGGGACAGCTGTAACTCCAAAATGCTGGAGACGTTGAACACATTTTCGGGAACTCCGCTGCTTTCGAGCTTGTTGTGGTTGAGCCTGAGAAAAGCCACCTTGGGTAAACCTTTGAAGTAGCCCGTTGGGATCTTGTCAATGTTATTGCCATCGAGGAAAAGCTGAGTGGTGGTGGGTGGGAGGCCAATAGGCATGCTGGTCAGCTGGTTCTTGGCTAGGTTGATCTGCACCAGGTTGTTCAGACCCTTCAGGCTCACCTCAGTCACAGCATCATCCATCAGCTTGTTACCCTGGAGGTCTAAGAGGTTGATCTTATCCAAACTTAAGAACACGCCAGCCGGGATTTTGGAGATACGATTGCGAGAGAGACGTAGATGCTCCAGACTGGCTGGCAGGGGAGACGGCACGCTAGACAAGAGGTTGTCATCCATGTAAAGGTGCACCAGGTTGGACTTTGTGCTCAGGGCACCTTCTTCCACTCCTTCACTTGTGATTTTGTTGCGGTTCAGGTTCATCCAGCGGAGCTGCGTGGCATTGCGCAGGGCATCGGCGGACAGAACTTGAATCAGATTGTTCTGCAGGTAGAGGTACCAGGTGTACGGAGGGATGTTGGGGATGCTCTTCAGGCCTTTATTGTCGCAGTAGACAGCCCGAGGGAAGTTGGGGGGGCAACGACACTCTTTAGGGCAACCTTGGATTTGGGCCATTAATTCTTCGTAAGGCATGTCCTGGCTGAGAACCGGCCCGGCCAGGCATAAGACGCAGAGGAGGCTCAGAAGAGCTGCCATTTCACTTCCCAACCTATGATGGAAAGACAAAAAGAAATTGATTATATAGCAAAAGCATTGTAATGTTTCACAGAGTGGTGAAACATACAAGTAGGTCAAAGAGAAACGAATGCCTGATCTCAATAAGGACCAGATAAGATGCTGTAATTTGCATAGGATTGGGAACTTTGAGGTATTAAGACCTCACAGTAACTGATAATCTGTTTGAACTTGAGAATCTGTCCACGCTTCCATTATGCGTTTAGATCAAGATGAAGATGCCTTTCTCATTCTACACTTGAGTTCTCAGCCCTACAATACATTACTCACACTCGACTATGTCTTATAAATAAATTCCAAGAGCAGCCAACCAACGGTGCAGGTATGCTCCTCTTTCAGGGTCATTACTTCGCTTGCCATTGACACCAAAGACAGGCTGCAGAGCCAGGTCAACTTTAATTGCATTAGGACAATCTGAAGCTCAGATTTGAAGTCCTTGCATGCCAGTCGTAAGATGCACACTGATAATACGGTCAACTGAAAATAAACACCTACACCAGACGACACACATTCAACTAAGCAGTGGACACGTTTAATGAAGGAGAACTGAATTATTTTACCCGTAAGCAAGACAGTTCAGGTGAAGAGCAGGTAATACCTAATGCCAAAGGTAAAGGATGATGATTGCAATCCATTCAAAGCTATGTGAAGAAGAAGTGCAGGAACCAATAATGCAAAGTCAAGAGGAACCAGAAAGATTCAGCTCTGCCATCTTCAATCAACTCATATCTTCAGCCTCTACTTGATTCTTTGCAGCTGACATCTGGTGCGTGTTTAAATTCTTGATGCTCTCCATGTTTGTCTGGAACTAATTTGGTGCTTCTCCGCGGATGGCTGCACTTCAAAGACCACTACTCCACACCCGTTTTGAGGGCCCTAACTGTACAGAGGTCAAAGCTCTGCCACCTAGATTTAATGCAAGCTGCGGTGCTGGAGATGAAAGTACGACGACACTTGTCGTAAAAAACACTGAAGTTGCAAGACGAAATGCTGCCAATCCAAGCAATCACATATTAATCAGGAGCCCTTTTTAAGTTGACGTTCGTATGAAAATGCACACAGAAGGAACGGTTGTGTTGAATCCACCTGTTTTCGTCTTTAATTGCAGGAAGCTTGAATTTGCATCATACTGCTGGGGTAATCTTTATGCCTGTTTAAAAGTCCTCGATGGTTCCCCTTCAAGAAACTTACCTTGAAACCCTGTTGATGATAATTTCGGTAAGTTGTAAAGTTGTCCTTCGTCAGCCTTCAGTTACCAAGTGCAGCCCCTGTCAACCTTCCCTGTATTTGTACCATCAGCGTTTTCGTTCACCGTGTGCCAGCCTGCCACTCAAGATGACACCAAAGCTCCTCTTGGCCAATCAGATGATCCGAGAATCAAAGGTCGTAATCCCCAGGTGAGGTGCAAGCTAAGCCTTTTCAGCGCTTTAGACTTGGCCCACTTAGAAAAGAGGCTAATGCAAACTGTACTTGTTCTGTGACCCCTCCTGTCCACTTGCACAACCTTCATTCCTTGGTGGGTATGATTGATCGCTTTTCAAAAAACAAATCCCCAAATTTCGCGCTGCTAATTTTCGTATTGGGCGATCAGGATTATTTAATGTTCCTCGAATCATTACTGCAAAAGAGGTATTGTCAACAGAAAATTTCGGGCATATGCAAAAGTACACACATGCAGCTCAGTATGATTGTGGTGCAAAATATAAAGCGTGGTAACGTTGGTATAATTGACCACTAAATTTGTAATGTAACTGTATTGAGGGAAGGCACATTGCTAGTAGCTAGTTTCTGTACAAACATGAAGCACTCTACACAAGTACACAACGTTGTCTGCAGACATTGGAGCTGACAGTGTTATGTGAGGGAGGTCAAAATTAATCTGAGGGGATTTTCACGCAGGTTGGCTAGGCAAATTGTTTTTGCAGGAGTCACGTAGCATCAAGATTGCTGACCTTCGGGCATGCCAGCATGCCCTCCTGTGATGACGGCAAAGGCTTGATACAACAGGATAATCCCTGTGGCTGAGGTAAATCCCAACAAGTATCCATGAGCCCATCAGAACTCCTGCTGCACGGTCCAAGAATCGTTTGTGAGCAGCGATGGTTCCTCCGCACGTTTGTAATCTTGTGTGATTGGTTACACATCGCTATGTTAGCTCACAGGCCATTTTTAGGAACTGTACATCCAGTGACTACCTGGTGCAGATGATGAGACACGTTTACACCAACGCTTGTGTTGTCCTCGGTGACTCTGTGAAAGATGAAGAAGTAAATATCACCTTATAAACAACCCAGGTTGTCCAGCGTTGTGAGGAACTGATGATGTGGTCACAATGTCCCCGGTTTGAGTCCCCTATCTTGGCCTACTGTTTGTAGATCACCCAAAAATAAGGGTCTTTGTTCTCCTCTTGTTTCCCTCTTTTGGCAAGTTGCTAATGAATAAACCAATTCATTCATTCAGTTGTATTTCTGGCAATGTAATGGAGCTAACTCCAATATTAAATCTCATATCAGCTCTAACTCCTGGAGCATCCGACTCCTGACTCAAGCTTTAAAAGCTTAATTTGCCCAATCTGCAGCATTTCTAGTGTCTGGAGGAAATTGTCTTTTTGAGGACAGCAAGAAAAGAAACCGTCTTGTCTCTGGAAATAATACCGTTTCCTGTTGAACTGTGAAGGTTTTACTTGGCATGCACCTCAGTTTGCTGAGTAAACTGCTTGTATGTGGGAATGTGCTTCCACTCAGGCTTTCTACTGTTGTTACCAAACAGCGGCCTTGTAAAAGCTTAAGATTTAAATCAATTAGTGAGGATTTACAGACCTCTGTATGACCGTCTATACGGTTCACACATCTGTCCTCAAGGAAAGAAGCTGCAAACTCACTAAACACTGATTAAAGGTGACAACAAAGTTGGTTGAACTATACAGTTAAATATGAAAATAGATGTACACTTCCACACTCATTATAGCAGAACAACCAGCATCTGTGTCAGTGAAATACTGCAGAAAGGCTTCAAAGATCTCTGCAAAATGGAATATATATAACTGAAAACATATTATATTGCTGTTGGCTGCAATCTGCCTGACAGACTAAGTAGAAACACATGTAGTGGAATATGATAAAGCTAATTTCCTGCCAGGGGCTTCGTCTCTCGGCCAGATATGTTAATTACGCAAAAAGGCTTATTTACAATGCATGGCGGTTCTGCTGGATCCGTTCCAGTCGATGGCTTTGATGAAATCCACTTCATGACTTTGAGTCATTTGGAGGCGTTAGCAGGGCTTACTGAGTCCAAAAGCTGGGAGAAAGTAATTGTGTTTGTGGATTGTTATTGTGTGTGTGTGTGTGTGTGTGTGTGTGTGTGTGTGTACGCGAGTGGGTGGTGGGCGTTAAAGCTGTCAACTGTCAGGTAAGG
>CAAKHC010012588.1:0-11065 GCA_901007825.1 Macroramphosus scolopax
TGTTATGAAGGAACCCGTTTCAATCAGCAATTGGTCCATTTTCTAAATGTTGCACCTTAATGGACATTATTTTTTATTCTATTTTTAACTGTTACAGCTGGTTGCAATAATACTGAGAAAAAGAAGCAATTTTGTTTATTTATTTTTCCCACTCTTTTCCACTGAGTCAGGATTTGTATGCACCTTTACACCCCTGGTACAATACAAATACAAATGTAAGCAATATGTTGAAAAAACTGTTCGGACCTGAGCCAACAGGGCCGCCATCTCCAGAGCCAGTTCCTTGTTAACGGGGAAGTGCCCCGCCACAATGGCTTCATTTGTCTGATAGGCCAGCAGCAACCTCTCCCGCTCTGACTCGCCCCTCACCTGGATTGAGAAATACAGCCTGCGGATGGAGCGGTAAAGACAGTGAAAGGAAAAGTAAACCGAGAGAATGACAGAATACGGGAATCAGGAGTGCAGTTACGGAATGAGCTTCATTGAACTTCCTGGTTCTTTGTAATCCAAACTCATTTACAGAAATGATGAGGAATCCGCCTGCTAACACCAGTTCTAATAAAACAACTGTTAGTGCAGCTGTGCATAGAGGTTGAGCTGAGTCTTTCTCTACCTGTTCTTGTATGTCAGGCGGACAGTCCTGGTATTTTCTGACTTGCCAGTGTGCTGTTCTTTAGATGCTTGCTCCCATTTGGAAATAATGTCACAGATCTGCAGGAGACATGAGGAAGACAAATTATCGTGCCAAATTGAAAACTTCCCGCCACCAAAAAGAAGTGTTTACATGGATAGAAGATGCACCTTGATGCTTCCCTGATGCAGGCAGTGCTCCAGCTCTCGTCCGGTGGGATCGTCGGTGTACAAGCTGAACCCAGAGAGCCCTGTTTTCCTCATGCCAGTGTCCTGGTTGAGGCGACACTGGAACTCGTCCACTGTGGTCGACGCATCGAAGCTCACCACCTATGGAGAGGGGAATATCACTTACTGGACATATCACTTACTGGACATATCACTTACTGGACATATCACTTACTGGACATATCACTTACTGGACATATCACTTACTGGACATATCACTTACTCATTAGTTCTTATTTCTCTGTACTTATTCATTTGTTATTTGTCATGAATGCGCTTTATTGTGTGCACTATCCATTTTGCAGCTGTAATGCAGGTTCAGACTGAAAGCACAAACTAGCTCTTCAGTCTTCAGTTGGCATCTTGCTGACACACACATCATATTCTGCATGTGACCACAGAGTACGATGGTGCAACAGCAAGATTTGCAGAAGTGCTTGCAGGAAATTGCTTTGCAGATGTCACATTTTTTACATCATCTTTCTTCCTATCTTACCTGGTAGGTGTTATTGAGGAAGTGAACAGGCACGCTGAAGGGCAGGGAGTGATGGTAGGGGTTCCTCAGCAGGATAGAGAGGATCTCCATCCGGGACGGCCGGGCCTGCCTCTCGCCCTTCTGCTGGTTTCGCTCCATAGAGCGCTGGCAGTAAATGGCATACTTACCCACTTCAGTTCTGAAGGCAAAATGGGAGGCAATAACGGTTTGTACTGTTCATCAAGTGTGTTCACATCACGGTACAATTATCAGTTCAAAACTAGAACTGAAACAATGTTCACTGCTCAGTTCATGATGACCAACTACGTCTCCGGAAGGATGATAAGTAGTTCAACTGTATTCAAATACATGCAAAGCAACAGACTGACAGGTGCTGTTGTTTAATCAGGTCTGCATGAGGCGGACGTACATAAACATAATGAATTAACTCTTTGATGCAAGTGTTTGTCATATATATCCGGTTTGTCACACATTGAGTGTGAAAGTTCATTTGAGTGCAATGATTTCATTACAGATCTGTTATCACCTGTTATAAAGGCAAGTTCTTACTGACTTAAAGTGTTTGGCCTCATTTCAGACAGAATAAGCAGCATTGTCGGCTTCATCTAATATTTAAAGGATTTTTAAAAATGTGGTTCAAAGGTTCCTGACAGATTTATTCAGACCTTATATTTGACAATGGGTCTCAGGATATTTGGCACCAGCAGTGCCAGATATATGTAGTTGTTGTAGTTGTGGTAGTATTTGCATAAAGAACAAGCATACAGTAAAAATAATATTAAAAGAAGGCTCTCATCTAATTACTAACAAGTAGTAGGGTCTTGGTATTGAGGCGGATCTACAAACCACTTTTTGAAGGTCTCGGCCTCGTCTCGATTGATTTGAAAACATCATGGAGAGATCAGATGTAGAAAGTCCTGCTTCAAATGCAGGTAATAACATGACTTACTGTTAATTTGAAATATGTGTTACTGTTAACGGCTGTCACCCCCTCCCTTCCCAATCCACACACACTCCAACAGTGTATGTGGGAGCGTTTGATCTCTTTCATCACTTTCGTTTCCTTCATTTATGTGAGATCCTCGGGGGAAGTAGTTTACCTGCATTAAGTTTCAAGATTTCTGTGTGAATTTAATGATTCTGGCGCTTAGCCGGCGTATTAATGGAAAAGGAATGTTGCATTAAGTGAAGTTGATCCCAGCTCCTAGTGTTTCTTTGTATGCGGTTGTGCAGGGTTGGAACACGTCTGCTCTTTGTCTTGACTTGGTCTGAACCCCCTCAAACACTTAGTCTGGTCGTGGTCCTGATACTCTCGGGTGTTGGTTATATCTTGGTCTCTGTTTACTATCAGGTGTTCTTTTATTGATTGAACTATTTCTCCGCCAACTTCAATATGAATAATTATCTTTTATACACTAATATGAGAACATAAAAGTACATAAAAGTGAATGAGAACAAGAATGAACCCGCAGAGGTTCAGATTTCACACACTGTACATTTGTTTTGATGTACATGCTCAAGTTGTTCATGCGAGTGAATTAGGCCGCTTTTCTTTCCCACCTGGCGTCCCCGTGTCTTTTCAGGTGAGCCTGGAGCAGCCACAGGAAAGGATGCTGAGGCAGGAACAGTCCGACACACAAGGCTAGAAGCTGCCAGCCCTGAAGGACACACACACACACACACACACACACACACAGTTACCTCACACGAACTTTCCAACTGTCACCAAAAGTTCTTTCATGTACAGTATATAACAGATTGGATCTCAGTTGTCCCCAAATCAAATCAGATTCTAATTCATTCCGAGAGACACAAAGATTTGACTCTTTGTCAGGAACATTGTACTTGTACTTCTCTTTTCATACCTCAGCGATACGATCAATGAACACAGACTACTGCTGCCATCGTGTGGTGAGAGCTCTCACCTGCAGGGGTCCTGGCTGGCCTTGCGGCTGCCTCCGTCGAGTCTGCTTGATGAGCTGGCAGAAGAACTCATTCTGAAGCTCGGGGTGGGCCAGACACACCTGCAGGGCGCTCTGGGCCAGGGAGACGTGATAGTCGATGGCCGGGGCATCGATGGCCACGTTGATGAACAGCTGGCAAGTCTGAGGAGACACAGGTGATGATCTTTGGCCCAACATTGACTGTCAGCTGTGTGGTCTCACAGTAAAGAGGACACAGGATTATTTGCCCACAAAGCAGTCTCTGGATGACACTAACCCTAACCCGTAACAGTGGATGGATCTACTGTTGTGTATATCACCTTGAAGAGTTTAACAGCCTCTGTTTGCAGGGCCTGCGAGGGCAGCGTGGTGAGAGGAGACAGCAGAGCGTCCTTACTGAAACACAACATGGGGTTTCTCCAGATCGGAGAGTCTGAAAGACACAAATCTAATTCAGGGCTCATTTATTGGAGATTCTGTCCACAAGGAATTTAGTGTTTAATAATAATGAATATAGTTCCTTTCACAAATCAATAAATGACATTTAGAACAGCTGTTTTATGTACAGAAAATGCTCACTTGGATCTCCATCCAGTTGAAAGAGTTTCCCGACCAGTTGTTCAAACTCGGTGCCGATTTTACCGACCATGGTTCCTGCTGCTACGGACAGATGGTACAGCCACGAGTCCTGAAGAGCCACAGACATGCAGGACTTTCACTTTAACTGACTCACACCAACGGGATGCAAATACTATAACAAACACAAGGATGTTGGTGTGACCTTCTCGTGGCGAGACTCGATGAGCAGGTAGGTTTGTCCTTGTTCCTGTGGGTGGACGGCGATGGTGAAGGGTGAGCCACTCCCACACGCCTTCAAGTCATCATCTGAATCAGCGGACCTGTCCACCTCCTCGACCTTGGCCTCCCACAGTTTAATCTGACCCAGTGGGAACTGAGAAGACACATACATCTATCTATCTATGGAATCTAAGAGATTTGAAACAAGCTCTCAGTTTAGCTACTTACTTTTACTCTGGTGATAAAACCTCGTGAGGAAGTTGAGACACTCTTAGTTTAATTCTTTGAATCAGTTACAGACACCGAGGTACATCATTTCCCTTGACAAGAGAATTCCAGTTTTGTCTCTACATCTTGGAAATGTTACCACAGTGCCATTAATGTTGACTTGTACCTTGTCCTCCTGGCTGCGAAAGTAGTACAGCGTCTTTCCGATCAGAGCGCACCAAACCCGCTTGGAGTAGCCATGTTTCACCTGCCGTTGACAGATTACAAACCTCAGAGATAATCTACTGAACACACGGAGGTAGAAACATATCAGACATGATGTACTTGTGTTAGTTGACCTTGATAAGCAGTCCCTTCATGCCAGGCCGAATGTCCGGCTGGGTGAACAGAGGGCTGGCAGCTTTGACCCTCAGCACGCTCTGCAGCACCCTGAGCCACTCCTCCAGCAGGTTGGGAGAGTCAGCTTTCAGGTAGTAAATACGCTTCCCCGTCACTATCTACACAATAGCAATGATAGAAAACGATGAGCTGCTGTGATGCCAAAGTGAAATGATTTCCACTCTGATAACTACTTCAGGAGCTTTATTCATAAGCCTACTTGAGTACCTGAAGGACTTGTTTTCCTTCTCCACGCGCGATGTTGCTGGTGGCGTTGACCTCGATCTGACCCTGAGGCTTCCTGATCACATCACTCTGTGGAAGTAGGAAATAGTTAAACAGGCACTCACTGCTAAAGCAAAGTCTGACATCATTTCTTCTTCTTGTAGGGAGATGTCCAGAAATTGGAGGAACACCCATCCGACCCCCCCGAAGCTCACAGGTGTGTCTGTTTTATCTCCTCACCTTCTCCACCTTCCTTTCCTCTGCTTGACTTCTTTGATTCCCACATGTAAAGCAACTAAATGAGAAGTGGTGTGTAAAACTCACGGGTGATTTATGGTACAGCAGCTCTCCGTCCTTGAGGACAAACCACCGTCTCTTCCAGGTTTTCTTCCAGGTTTTGACCATTTTCAACAGGTAGCCGGACTTCTCCATCGGTTCCTACAACAAACATCTCTGGTCAATATTTTATAGTGAAAGAAGAAAGTTCGTATGCAGATACTTGATTCTACAGGACATTTACACTCTTGCTGCTGTCACTCGATGAGGAGCAGGTCTTAGGAAGTTTCTGCTCCGGTTCGGAGCACTCGGTGTCCGTTGAGTAGGCGTCAGGAGGAATGGCATAGTCACTCTCTGATGTCATGGAGGACATGGACACAGCTGCAGGAGAAGATGACCAGTGATGTCAGCAGTTATTTATATTATTGAATTTGATACATTTTGTCATATAGCAAAGATTCATTGCAGAAAGGATCTCAGGGCACTTTTCATTTAGAGCAGGTAGCCCAGCGACAGAGACCCATTAATCCCTCCGTTAACGAGCATTGGGTACCTGTGGCAAAACACAACCCTCCCCTCTCAGAGGAAGAAACCTAGATCGGAAGCAGACTGGATTCAGGGTGAATGGTCGGTATAGAGTGAATAATAATACACCAACGTCCCTGATAATTCATCTGAAACGGTGGTAATTTTCCCTTCATCTTCAGGGGAAATTCTAATAACTTTCCGGTATATGAGTTGTGTACCTCTCTTCAGAGAACGTGGACTGCCCGGGCTGCTGTCCTTGCGGGAGCTGGTTGAGGTGTGTGAGCTGCTCAGGGAGCCGTCCTCCTCTCCAGAACTGGACGAGTCCTCTGAGCCGGATGAGTCATCTACGAAGGGACTGCTACTCAGCAGGGTGGCTTTCTGAAGAAGGGAAGCACGGTGTTTGTCTGACCACTATTGGTACACACTGAGACCGTCATCGCTACACACGGGCATGAATAGTAGATGCTTTTAGATATTTCAGACAGCTGGAGGACTGAAGAACTGGAATACAACACACACAATAGCTTTACGAAGCACTGGGCTTCTTTGAAACAACCGTCCTGGAAATGAATCATCTTTAAACATCTTATGAAAGTATTTCCAGTAGGACTCCAGATGTTTTGAGTAAGTTCACAGGTGTTCCCGTGCACATGCATGGGAATGTGGCAGCTGCTGGAGATAAACCCAGAGATGGTTCAGGAATGAGATAGCAAACACAAGAGTCATTCCCTGTTTCAGTGTCACGTGGCTTTCGCAACAGCTGCAACCCTTTGGAGACTGGCAGGTGCTGAGAATATTCACTCCAACTACAGAAGTGAGCACAGATTACGACCGATTCTTTCTCCCCATAGTCCCCCCAATTAAAACTTATTTTAATACATTAACAACACTTCAAAAAAGAGTGGGTGGGACGGCCAGACAGCACCAAATAAGGGAACAGGACATCATACTATTGGC
Source organism: Macroramphosus scolopax (assembly GCA_901007825.1). Taxonomy (NCBI): domain Eukaryota; kingdom Metazoa; phylum Chordata; class Actinopteri; order Syngnathiformes; family Centriscidae; genus Macroramphosus; species Macroramphosus scolopax. The sequence continues at coordinate 6,688 of CAAKHC010012588.1, forward strand.
ACAGCTTGTATGTGTCATCACTCGTAACAGAGCATCCCTGATAGAATCAGCAGTAAGACTTGCAGGTCAACTTACCCCTTTCACAGTTGTGTAAACTGGTGTTGTCATGTTTTTATAAATGAGGGATGTGTACATCACAAAGGCAGGGTAGGACGACTGCAGGGAGGTGTCTGCAATACAGAGGAAAGCTCAGTTAGTCAGGTGGATTTCTTTCACGCTGACACTGACACTGTCTCACCTTTGCTTGACGGGTCTGAGCCGGACGTCTCGGACAGCCTGATTCCTGATTTAGCCACGGCATATATACGACTCTCCTACGGAGGAAATGCATCAGTCCATCTTTAAAACACAGACTTGTTTTGAAAGCTGCTGCCCAACATCAGTGTAGATCTTATATGTATGGACATGCTGCAGGTAGCGGCTCCTGTCTTGTATTGCAGCATAAGGTTTGTTGGATTACAGTGATCATCTAATCCCAAGGATACCATGCATCTCTATGGAGGATGAATGGCTGGCGATGGGCATTCGGCAGCAGGGGGCAGTAATCCATTAAATTGTGACATGACAGACACAATGTAAAAAAGCAAGAATGTCACTTTCACGTCTAGGAGTCTACATTTAGAGTTTCACTTGTGAACAAGGACTTTAATAGACTTTAGATTCTCTCCAGTAAAACAACAAATACAGAATCAAATATAAAAGTTAATATTCTAAGCAGTAACTTTTAGCAGCTTCATTCCACAAAAGGACATTTTGAACAACTTACAAATGAATCTCACACCAGATGAAGCAGTGCCATTCTTACCCAGGAGGGGAGCCTGTGTAAAGGGGGGGTCGGAGGTTTGCTGCTCGGTGCTGAACTGTGACCATCCGGGCTCATGTCTTCATGTTCGGATTGGACAGGTGTGGTCTGGAAGGCCAGCGAGGTGGGCTTGGTTGGAGAGCTGGGGAGGATTTGCAGAGATGTATCTTTGCTTGTCTCCATGCCAACCTCCTGTTTCTGGTCCAGGTCGGTTTCCTGAGGTTGGAGGGAGCGCAGCATGCTCAGGGCGTTACGTGTTTGTCCATGTGGTGCCTCGGTGCTGACTGGGGGCTGACTCAGGTGTTTCTTGGCCAAAGCCACATTTTTCAACCCGAACCCGACTGGCGTGCGCAGCCGGGGTTGCTTGGGTGAGGCAGGGTTGTCCCTCGGGTCCTGGGGTGGGTTGGGGCGTTTAGGAGTGAGAGCTGGTGTGAGGATCGGGCTGGGGGTTTTAGGTTCACTTGAAGAGGATGAGGAGTCAAGTCTCTGTGACTGGAATCGTTTGTTGAGCTCCTCAGACGTGCAATCCTCCAGCTTGGCCCTCTGTGCCTCCCCCTCCCCCTCTTTATTCTCTCCCAGTGCCCCATCTGACGACCCCAGCAGGCTGAAGCTGGGGCGCTCCGTACGCTGCATGTCATCATCAAACAGTGAGCTGCTGTCATCCGATGCAGTCAAGTAGGCCTCACTGCCAGGACGGCTGAACTCCAAACCACCTCCTCCCCTGCCGTCACACCCTCCTCCTCCCTCCCCCTCTGATGCAGCACTGGAGAGCACTGAGGAAACACCGCGGGCCTCAGGTCCATAGGCGCTTTCTCCAAGGCTTTCAGATGCACTGTCTTCTTCCAGAGTGATGTCCAGGAGTCGAGCCTGATCGGGTCTCTGGACCCCCCCGGCCGTCTCTGCGGAGGCTTTGGTCTTGATACTCTTCTCTGTCAAAGCACACAGGAACATCTGTTTATCATTTTGGCCACTTTCAGTGGACGTCAAGAAACCCATATTATTCAACAGTAAGAACATCATTAATATTAATTATATTAATTGTATAGAAAGTATTTGATGGAAACATTTGCTGGCACAACAAGATAGCTTGTGTTGCAGTCAAAGTGTAAGTTGAACAATATCAGTATGTTCAATACAACTACATGTTTAACAAATACCAAAATCATTACAGAGAAACAAAAAAAGGTATCAGGTTTCTTTAGATGAACTAGTTTGTTTTGAATTGCATTCATTTGATAGATTTATTATTTTGTTTCAATTTCTGTACTTGGTAAGAAGTAGTTGTATTGTACCGACTGATGTCCTAATGTAAAGGAATGTCTTTCTCTTTTGTTTTCTACTTCTACTTCTATCTTTTATTACTAAACCATGAATGCCTGTCTGGATCTCCACCAGGGTCTAATATCAGCCAGAGATGTACTAGGATACAGCTGCACATGGGATCTTACCAGGTCTGACTCTGCCTTCAGTCTCCCCCTGAGTGCTGAGGGTCCTCTGGGAGGGTGCAGGTCCAGTGAGGACCTGCGGGTTCTTCCCCCTCACCTGGAAACAGCCAAATGTCAGACTGCTGAGACGCTGGGCCTCACCTGGTCTGCACAGGACTCCTCCTCCTCCTCCTCCTCCTCCTCCACCTAAACCCTTCTGGTCAAATTCTAGACAACAGAAGAAGATGAGATTGTAAATGCATTCTACAAACTAGCTTTGACTTCTGCATCCTCATGGAAAGTTGCATAGCAACTTTTTACAGCCGAAAACAATAAATAAACATAAATAAACTTGGGCCTTACAACCGTAAAGAGCTCTCACCTTGCACTTGCTTCTGCAGCTCCAAAATCTTATTTTCCTGTTGCTTTTTGGTTTCTGCTAGTGCAGCGTTCTCCACCTCGAACTGAGGAGGAAACACATCTTAACATGAAACAATAACTTGGTGGAGGGAATGATGTCATATTGGGGACACCGTGCATACGAAGCTGTTTGGGCACCTCAGTAGCTGATATTAAATCTCTTTACCTCTGACAACTTGAGCATGACCCACTCCTTGATCTTAGCTGCTTTCTCCTCCACTGTCTTTGCATCCTGAGTACGTATCTGTTTCTGTTGGAAGGAAACAGGAACAAACCTCAGCTGTGGTTCTTTCTGGTTGGACACAAGCAGCCTTGAATTGTTCTGGATGCAACCAGACAACAGAGAGCTCAGGATTTCTGAAGTAACTCGGTAGATTTCAATAATGACTTGGAATATCTGTGTCGAAAGACATGACGGGAAATCCCAAACGAACCCTGAAAACAAAGTTTAAAAGTTTTCACGGACTTTATTTGAAAGTGTAATGGGTTCACGCAGAGGTCAACAGGTCCAACATCAGGATCTGGGATTATATCAGCACAGTGAAGCTCAGAAAGGTAGGTTGCTCCTCCTGAATCTTCAATGTTCCTGTTCAAAGATTATAATAAATCTTTTAAAGTTTGGCTTCCCAAATAATAATGCTTTTATTAAATCCATGGGGATATAAATACAGAAGTTTTGCCTGGGTGGAGCACATTCCACGGCATCAGAAGATATCCGACGTGGCTGAAATAATAATCCTATCAAACAACAAATTTGAGTGGATTGTACTGTGTTTGTTTTTCTGTGAGGGTAGAATCTAATGGAGAGCCAGACACTTCTTTAACATCTGAAAGAACAATCCACTGACATGACATGTGTTGAATAATGAAAGTCTTTGTGTGTGTGTTCTACCTGCTCCTCCAGCTGCTGCTCCAGCTGGGCGATGACGTTCTCCTTCTCCTGCACCGAGGACTGCAGCTCCTGGCACCGTTGAAACAAACACATCTCTGAGTCTCCGGACTGTCCGTCTGGAGCCTTCAGCTTCTCCTCCATCCACTGGACCTGACGTCCCAAGTATACACACAAAACACATGAGGAAATCTGGCAGCAGACTAAAAGAACAGGTGAAGACACTTTTATTTGTAGAACTACCTGCTGGTGAGCTGTGAAGGCTCGTTTCTCTGCATCGATGACTTGTGTCTCCAACTGTTGAATCTGTTGAAGGAAGAGAACGCAGTCAACTCTTGTTACTTCGTCATAAAATTGGCTTCTTATACGAGCATACCGGTGTAAGAATATAACATAATATAACACTTGAATAGCATTTGGAAGGCGCAGAACATCACCTAGGCCGATGTCCCACCCTATTATATGTAAATCAACAACTGAAACCATCACGTGTCTGCAAATGTATGCAGTCGACCACTAGAACATACACGTACTGTCTCAGAATTGATACTGCTATTGCTGTAGAAGTGCTGCATATGGCACCTTTAACCCTTTAACCAGTTGCATAATGATGATGAGGTGTAACATCTGCATACGTACAACCAGGTCTTTGTGAAGATCAGAGCAGCGCATGCGAAACCTGGTAGGAGTGTGTTAAAACAGCAGCGACACCAAAGGGTTGCACAGTTCACACATACGCTACAACACACTCACGCACACACACACACACACACACACACACACACACACACACACACACACACACACACACACACACACACACACACACACACACACACACAC
>CAAKHC010012589.1:22767-39985 GCA_901007825.1 Macroramphosus scolopax
TCCCTGTGTTGGTTTCTATTCCTGCCGTCTACAAACAGTGTTATACAACATGTACAAATCAGCTCGTCCTGATACTAATGATCATTTGATTTGAATGCATCCAGATAAACTCCCATGAGATGACACACACACACACACACACACACACACACACACACACACACACACACACACACACACACACACACACACACACACACACACACACACACAAGTATCTTGTAATCTCTCTTCTCTTCCGTCTCAGGCTTCATGGTGGGTCGAGAGTACGAAGCAGGCGGGATCGCCAAGGACGGAGCCAAGATGGTAACGGCAGTCGCCTGCGCTAATGTTCCCAAGATAACCGTTATCATCGGGGGCTCATACGGTGCAGGAAACTACGGCATGTGCGGCCGAGCCTACAGGTAGGAAGAGATGGAGAGTAGTCTGTGGTACCTGCTACACATGAACAAAATGGAACCAGGCCGAGGCCAATTAGATAAACACTGCTGACAGGACTGTGCAGGATTTTATTTACAAAATGTATAATAATCCAAGTGCGTATTAAAAAATATGACATCAGATGACCTTAGATTTTTACACCTGGGTGTTAGTGACCTTTTGTGACGGCAGCATTTGGTTGTTCCCTGACACAAACTGCCTCGACTGAAATGTTCCCAGGACTTTATTGTTGGTTTAGTGAACATTCACACGTTGGTCAGAAAAGATGGAATTAAATCTCATATGTCACTCAGTCCTTTCTGCTTTCCAACCAGCCAAATCAATTCTATTAAGTAGCGGCTTGCATGCTCCTGGAAATTCAAAGAAGCGCAGATGATTTAGCTTTTTTTTTATTATTAATGCCGGTGCTCGCCTTCGGTTGGACGTCTTGAATTATTAAGGCCCACCGAAGTGGTGAATTCCCCCATCGAAGTGTTCATAAATCAAACTTCATTGCTCGACAATACATCTTCATTGGATTTTGTTGATCTCATTAGTCCTTCTTGGATTTCTTCACCTATTCTGGCTGCGAGCAAACGTGCACTTCCTGTTTCTCCTTCTCGTAGCCCTCGTTTCCTCTTCATGTGGCCAAACTCCCGGATCTCTGTGATGGGCGGCGAGCAGGCCGCCACCGTCCTGGCCACCATCACCAAGGATCAGAAGGCACGCGAGGGAAAGGAGGTAACAATTCACATTCATCATCATATCTGCGCCTCTCCAAGAAGGCTTAAATTAGCTTTTGTGGATTTGCTGCCAAAAGCATAAACATTATATTGCTTCCACTAATGGTTTGGGATGGTTTTTATAAAGATCAAATTAAATCAGAGTGAAGTGTTAAATAGCGCAGTCATCAAATGGCTGTGATTAAAATGTTTCAGGTGTCCTGTTATGGCTGTATTAAGAGTGCATTAATATCTTGAGAATGACGCCTCATCGATGCTCTCGTGTTTTAGATGTTTTAAAAATCGAGGTAGCAAACGTCAAGGAGGCACGGCCCTTAACTAATGATAATATAGGATTAAAAACAGAACGTGGCCTGTTCATTAGGTACATCCAGCCAGAAGGGGAAGGTGATATGCTTCATTACTTTCAAGGCAACGAGCTCTCATGACAAAGGAAGACGGCGGATCGCTGGTCCTTATCGCCTCATCCTGCGTTTGAATGCCCACAACTGTTAACTTTTCCTTCGTGCTGTTGTCTTTGGCAAGCATATGAATGTCTTTCTGTTGTCACCAGTTCACAGCAGAGCAAGAAGCTGCAATGAAGGAACCAATAGTGAGGCGGTTTGAAGAGGAGGGAAATCCGTACTTCTCCAGCGCCAGGTGAGGTTCACTGTTCAGGGTGTCGATAACACGGAGCAGCAAGCAGTGGTTTCCAAAACAACTACAGCATGTAGAACATTCAATATGATGCTTCAAAACACAAACCACTGACTTACTGTATATAAGATGAAATATGAAGAGAGAGAAAGAGAAATCTTGGCTGCACCAGCTGTCATCCTGACGATGACTCTGTAAATACAGTCTGTCCACACATATTGTAGCCGGGGACGGAGACACGGATCTGTTGGACAGAAACAAAGGACTTTATTGACTAATCAAGGACCCGTGAAGAAGTGAAGTCATAACAGTCACCAGACTAATTGTTTTTTAATTTACACCTGGCGCTCTGTTAGCGTTTGCCAAATCTGTGCAACTCAATGAACCAATCACTTCTGCTGCTGTAAAACACCGAATGATTTTTATGTGATGTTCTTTCCGTTTTACAATACAAAGACAAATATTAAATCTCAGATCATAAAATCAATATTTAGAAGATGATGTTCACATTAAAGCCAGATTACAGCCGTATATCACGGCTGTATGCAGGACTCGCAGCTAGAAGTGATAATAGAAAACACTGCACAAGAACAACAGGAAGCTTCAGATTAAATCCAACAATGTGCTGGTTTATTTTTGTTTTACAGATTATGGGATGACGGGATTATAGATCCGGCTGATACTCGTCTGGTTCTGGGACTGAGCCTCAGCGCAGCGCTGAACGCACCAACAGTGAAGACGCGTTTCGGCGTGTTCAGGATGTGAGTTGTACTTATTCTAGTCCTTTTGTTTTGTTTGTGTAGCATCACCAGATTAACATTTCTGTGCACTTAACTTGGAGATGTACTTTTATTGTGCGACTTTTGATGGGGGGGAAGTTGTGCCTTAAATATGTTCCTATATGTTAAGAACTATCCTTGTAAAACTGTTTCCTAGTCTGGATTGTTTTTGTATCAAATACTGTAAATGTTTAAATAAAACACAAGAAAACATGGATGCATGTTTCTTCCTCTTGTTACTGATTCTCTATCTCTGTGGGGATGACGTGTTCATAAGGAGGCTCAGTTTACTCTGAATATCCTCCAGTCTAAATTGTGGTGGTTTGGTACGAACCCTTCTAGATAACGTCTCTGTGTTCCGGTATTGACAGGAGAGCTGCTTTCAGGAAAAGTTTTCTGAACAATCCCAAACTCACTGCTATTATCTGTGTGCGCAGCCACCAGAGACTCCGGTGGGTTTGTTATTCCCTCTGAACCACGCGCTCTGTTCTCTCTTGATTGTTGAAATTGTTCAAATATTGTGATATAGCAGGAGGGAATGTGATGTTCTCTTCTAGATGTGATGATGCAGGCAGGATGCTGTGCACCAAAGCTGAGCCACGGAGGGGAAAATGCTTAACTGTCTTTCTTTCTTCTCTATTTTATCTGTTTAACTGAGCATGTTGCACACAGTCGGAACGCTCAGACATTCCAACAGACCATCTGAGTGCACTGGCAACAATTTGCATTTTGTCTCTCCACAGGACATTTTGAGGTAAAAGACTCGATGCATCTGAGTGTTTGAACGCCTTTTTTTATGATGCCAGCTGGTTAAAATGCTAAACTGGAGGGCCTTCATACTTCTCTTGTGTGGGCCGCTAATCTGAAAGGAGAAATAACTATATGCCATTATATATATATATACAGTACCGTATATATGTGTGTATCTGTGTGTGTGTGTGCCACCCACCCACACACACACACGTACAACCTCCATCTCCCACCAATCTTTTAAAACTTCACACTCACTGGCTTCGCCTTCATCTTCTTCCAACAAGTGTCACAGTGGGGGAGATTAAAGACGAGGAAAGAAGATGGTTCAAGAGAATCTACAAGAAGTGTTTGACGGTGAAATCTAATGTGGCTCAATCGAGGGTGATAAAGATGATTTATGATCCTTAAAACTAATCTAACCTTTGTTGCCTCATATTGCTTCTGGTAATTGCTGTAATGACAATTATTGACTGGCTGACTTCCAGGTCCTCTTCTCAGAACAGCTGTCCTGTCTGGCAATCTCTGGCTCTGATGTCGAGTGTTTTGGCTTTGAGGTTGTACAACACTTCAATCCAGAGGTTGACGACAGCCCGTCCTGATTGACAATAAATGAAAGGTTCTTGGGGGACCGGTTGCCAGACACACACTCTCATCTACAACTGCAAGCGTGTGGAGTCATTGTGTCCAAACTCGATTGCCTTTGGACCAGTGGAGGAAGCTCAGGGCACTAAAACAGACTCAAAACCACAAATACCACTATCAAGTGGGCTGAGGGGGATTAAGAATTTCCCCTGACATCAATTGAGAGTGATGGTTACATATCACCGGGCTGTTCTCCACTGGGATCGCTTGTTTTTCTACAAGGTAAAGACTCAGCCTGTCTCTATCAGTGAAGCCACAGTCTAGCTGTGCTGCTGATTTACCAGACGAGGCCGGCCACACTCGGCGGGTTGCTATGTGTGGGTTTGCAGTCGCCAGGGGAGCTGGGAATCTGCAGAAAACTTAAAAAAAAAGGACAATTTCTGAGTGATGTTTCTCTGATACAGCATACTAGTTATTACACAAATACACGTAGTTACAGCAAATACTGGCAATCACATCATCAACTTCTGTGACTCATCTCAGAATCTTCTTTCACTGGCTGCTGTCGTGTCGAGGTTTCTTTAAAATCTATTCAAGACAAGGTTCTATGATATCGAGAGAGGAATCATTTCTCCTTTGTATCAATAGTATCAAAATATATAAGAACGTTTCCTTTATGAGCCTTGTTTCTGACTTCTACGTGTTTTCAATTAAAACAGATTAGATTAATTTATATTCTGTATTCAATTATCGCCACTGAGTGAAACAGGTCAGGATTAACAGATCGGTTGTCTTAACTGGATTTATTTATGAGGGGAAAACAAGAGTGTGTTCAGCCTCCGTCAGCTTAATATGAAGTACTTGGAAGTCAGGTCAGGAACAAATTGTAACAATCCAACATGTCCTCTTAACCTCCTGGAAATGTGTTCATAGTTTATTGCTAATAATTCAGCTGAATGATTTATTTATGTCCTGACTCAGAAGCTCTTTCGCTCTGACAGATCTACTCGGACAGCTATGACTCATGGTGAGCTCACCCCCGCAGCCTTAAAATAAAGACTGAGCGGTCGAGAGTCCCTGTTATTGTCCAGCTTCTGGGGAGAAGTTGATTACTGTCTGATGCAGACAATCATCTTCTTAAAATATATTGTTCCTGGTGCGTCTGGAGCTGCTGAACACGAGAGAGACTTAAACTAATAATGTTATTAGTTGGATATTAACAGAGGAGAAAATGATATTACATCCATGTTTTTCACTTGGAGACATCACCTCCACCTGCTGTGTGAAGTGAGGCGGAGCAGAACATTCAGTCCGCACGGCAGTAGTGGCCTTGAAACAACCGCACATCAGACTCAGAAGATATTCTGCTCCTTCTATCGTTCTGCAGAGCAACATCTTGGAAGTGACTGTTCATAGAAAACAAAAGGGAAAGTTGCTTATACTTGCAAATGCATCCACACAGGCTTCGCGATGGTTTCAGAGGTGGAGATGCGAGTGATAGAAGGGTGGCGGAGGTCTGCAATCTCTCTGAGTGCATTTCTATTTAGGGGGACTGAAGCAACTCAACCCAACTTTTTTTTTGTCCCGTGTGTGTGTGTGTGTTCTGTGTGTGTGTGCGCGCGTGCGGCCGATGTGACGAGCCTTGTGGTGCAGTCTACGCGTGTCCGTGTCCCCGGGACTGACAGCGCCGGCGGTCCAATCAGACGCGTCGACATATTGAGGTTGTCAAATCAAAGGCGGGGAGGAGGCGCTGTCCCGGCGTCGTCTGAATGACGTCATGCTCAAACAGCTGGTCGCTGGCAAAAAAAATCGGATGTAAAATGTAAACCAGCGCAGCGACTGAGACCTGCAGCCGGGCTGTAGCCCATCACAGACACTTTGCTTTTAACGATGTGGCAACTGGAGGGTCCGGGCTCAGGATGTAGCCCCCCGAGGCTCCTCTTACTTGTTTACACGTATCTCTGCGCTCTTGGAGGTGAGTGCTGTCCGTTCACCGTGGAGCTGTTCCTTTTGTCGGGGTGCTGAAATCCTCCCGGAGAGCAGCAGCATCCCGGTTCTGCTGTGAATGTCTCGGCCTCGTACAGCAGTGAAACACTGGCTGCGTCCAGTTACGTGGCGCATGGGAAGGTTGCTGCTTATTGTGGCGCGCACCATTGACAGATGCTCCGATCAGGTTGTTGAGCTGAAGGTGGCCACCAGAAAACACCAGACACCAGACTGGAGGCTTTCAGCGTTGTTACCTTCTGTGTGTTGTTTGTGGTTCTTGTGCTTTTTGGCAATGAAGGGACGTCCAAGTTAAGACGCGTTGGCACGGGGCAAGATATGCGCAAATCATCGGTCAATATCTGAGCAGTTGACAATGATTTGCTATTTTTTAATTTTGCTTAACTGACTTATCACGTTGAAAATGAACCAATTCGATTCAATTTTAAAATTAAGCATCCGTGTATTGGATGTCATGAATTGTGATTCAGTATTCTAGTATTGTTCTGTACGTTTATTTCCTGAGGTGAAGAGTGTTTGTCTGTTGTTTTTTTTTTACTGTCAAGTGTGAAACAAAAGCCTCAGCACTCACTTGAGAGGCAGCGATGAATCCATACCTACAGCACACACACACACACACACACACACACACACACACACACACACACACACACACACACACACACACACACACACACACACACACACACACACACACTGTACAGGCTGGATCACTGAGGACCTTCCAGGTCTGTCTGAGGAGCTGCAGTCCCTCGACAGACTTGTTGCTGTTGTGCTCCATCAGTTTTGGGCAAATCTGTGGATTTAGTTGAAAACTCAATTTCCTCCTTTACCCTCCGTTTCCTGGCTCAGGTTTATCTTTTTGATCCTTTGAGGGGATATTTCAGTATTAAGGGACATCCAAAAATGTGAGAATAAGGTCTTATATGGGGAGAAATGCTCTTAAGAATTTACTTGATGATCAGCTTTTCACTCTCATTGATAAATGTGGATTCATTAATGATCCATCAGTTTGCATTGTGTGAATATAATTCTCATGCGACAGCTGTTTAGTTGATGTCTGGAAGGTCCATTAATCTTTAAAGCTGTGTGGTGGATTTTTTTTATGTGTTTGTGTTGCATGAATTAAGCAGAGTGTCTTTGGCCAGGATTGATGTTTTATGTTGAGTGTGCACATTGCTCTTATGTCAAAGCTTTTTTTTTTAAACGTCATTTCTCTTAATACAGGATTTTAAAATTATATCATCGTGCCAAAAGATGTTAAAAAAAAAACTGCCTCCACTGATACAGCTCCAAAAAGTTCAGGGCTTCAGGGATACGTCTGTTACATAAAAGATCACAGGGGATCAGAGGTGCAGGAACCAGCAGGCAGCAGAACCTCAGAGAACTGAAGCTTATTACTGGTAACCAAATAAAAATATGAATAATAATCAACATATGTCAGGAGTAGGATGAAGGCAAACCAAACAGGCACGGCAATAGATGACTGAGAGAGACGCAAACAAGCCCGGATAACAAAGAAGAGGCGAGAAGACACGAGCGCACGCAGTGAGCTGATTGGTGGAGGGGAAAACGATGGCAGAGCAGGGCTGCAGGACGGCAGGGTCACACGGCAACGAGCAGGCAGGATGGAAAACAGACAGCACAAAGAGTCCATACCGAAGAATCTCATGAATCAATGAGTCAGAAACAGAGATGAAGGCAGCCAAGGATGTTTCAATCAGTACAAGGAACAGTATCAAAACTCACAATCTGACCACTTAACAGTGGAATGAAATAAATAAACCGCCGGAGTGTCGAGTGCAGCCGCCACCAAGGCCGGTGTTGGAAAGAAATACCATTTCTTTGGTAATTTAAATGGATCTGGACAAAAATGTAGAAAAACCCACGAAGCTTCGTGAAATCAGCCTGGAGGTTGTTGTGTAACCTCGCTGTCCTCGGTGGGAGTGATAATTAAGAGAAAGTATTGGGTACCTGAATACAGGCGGGTGTGTGAGTGACAAAAATAATCCACTACACACTGTAATAATCTGTGTTTGGGGACATCGACCAACGGATATTCCGACGAGCCGAACTTGGATCACAACTTTGTTGGTTGCTGGTTTTTCATCCTTTGAAATTAAGTAATTGAAAACCCACCAGGGTGCATGAATCAGAGCTGAGGAGGGATTATTAGAGGGATTATCATCCTTATGTGCCATATTTGACAAATGTCTATACATGGAAGAGGTTGAACTGCAAACAAGGAAAGATTAGTTATTGCCCTTGGTAATCACTTCCTCATCGATCCATAGATTCTCTGACGCCTCACACGGTCAGACTGTGTGCAGAAGCTGATTGTTTATTGCTGTAAATGACAAATTAAAAGGACGTCTGACATCCAAGTACAAATGTTCCTGAAACCCAAAGAAGGCTGGAGGTCTCCTGCAGTGCTCATCGGCTTCTCAGACATAAAACACGCAGAGTTCGATTGCTTAGTTTAATTTCTAGTGATATCAAAGCTGATTATTATGGACAAATCTCAGTGTTGTGAGAGGGGAAAAAAAGAATGTCCTAAGATCTTGAATCCGGCTGAGACAAGAGGAACAATGTCTCCCCAGGAGCTGAATTTAAGATGTGAAAGAAACTAGTCAGAATCTGGTTTGGATGCTCGGCTGCAGCAGACAGAGACCGGACAAAGAACAGATCTTATTTTGAAGTTTCCTTCCCTGTGGGTGATGCTGAAGTTACTTTCATAATGTGGCTATAAGCAATTTATCCTATTTGAAATATCTTCCATATAATTAACAATAAAATCAAGATGAATGATGTTAACTTTAACATATTATTCTTATAGTATTTGCAACATGTAGACCAAACATGACTGCAAACGTGCAGTCAGCCCACCACAGACGCCTGCAGCTCTCAGCATGATGAGTTATAGCCGCCGTCCACTGCAGACAACAGATACTGAACCTGTCTTGTGCTCATCGTTTTATCAGTCATGCAGGAGATGTGAGCAGTTTAAGCTCAGCCGTTATAATTCCAGCACCTAAGTCACTCTCACCATTTGTCCTCAACCATCTGCCTCCATCTTATTCTTTAAATTGCTCCTGTTCTTGTTTGCTAAAGAAACATCTTCCATCTCTGATTCATGAACATATGACAGCCCAGGATTAGTGCCTCTTGGTCGGGCACTCATTTTTTACGACACCCCTGTCACACGTTAAATGAAATAACTGGAGAGTGTGTCCTCTTGTTCAATGACGTACATGTGGGTGGATTGTTTAGTCTCCATCCTTTTATTCACACCCCTTCATCGTATACATGTTGCACATCAGCCTCAGTGCAGCACGTCGGTTTAATGCAGGGATGAACTTTAATATGAAGGAGCCTCACATACGATGCAGATCGTGTGCCCGAGGCGTGCGAGTACAACAAAGGCTGCGGGCTTTTGTATAGAATCTCTAGGCAGCGAGAAGCTTCTTTCTTTCTGCATTTTAGTATTCAAGGTTGTTTCCATAGGTGAGAGCCGGAGCGAGCTTTGAGGAGCGGAGCTGTTTTTCTCTTTTTACCAACACACATTATAACACACTGGAGGGGTTTACTTAGTTTCCTCTCCTCTGTGTCATCATGGAGGCAAAAAAAGGAGAAGCAAATGACAGCGTTAGCACCGTGTGCTCACTCTCTCTCTCTCGTTACAACTAAATTGGGCTCCTGTTGTTCTAGAGGACTGTCATTGCACGCTCCAAACAAAACTGTGCTGTTTTAAACTATTTTTTTAACAAATTTCACCGGTGTTGATTGTTCCAGGCAGGCAGAGGCGACGCCACAAGTATTATCACGCAGAAGGTCGACGTGCACAAAGGGAAAGTTATTAATGGAAGTCTTCCTTCCACACTGAACCCACGAAATAGTCCTTTAATTTCATATTTGTAATATATAAAATGAAGGAGATATAAATATATAAGATCCTGCACTCTATGGACAAGTATATTAAATTACTCACACACAATTTCTAAGAGATTTTGCCCCCCCGCTGGGTGTGTTCAACACCAGGCAGGCTCATATGGCAGATTACACCTGCCACTTGTTCCGCTGCCTTTATATGCAGAGCCTTCCCTCGATGTAATCCAAGGATTTGACATTAAGCAGTGAGCGAGTGAGCCTGCATACATACATCTTCCCCCGGCTGCTTAAAAAATGAGTGAAAGCCTGTGATCACATATTTAGGTGATCTAGCTCAATCCGTGCCGTTTGCCATCTCTCAAGGAGACGCTTGTCATTATGCACTTTAGATGGAGAGGCTGCTCGCGCCTCTGTTCTGTTTACAAGAATGATCTGAAAGAGGCGCTGACAAAGAGGAACATTTTATTCTCCGTTCAATGACGCTGCTCTGTTGCTTCTGTTCCCTACAGATTGCCTTTTTGTGACTGAATACTTCACCCGAACGCCTCGTAAGCTCAGTGCTTTCAACTCCTTCGCCAGTGTGGAACTGTTCCACTTCAATGTGCCTGACGACACCATGATGGCCGTTTGGAACCTCATTACCTTCAAGGAGCAAGGGGGCACGTTCGGAGACAGCTGCCCCAACCGTAACGTGACTGTGTAAGACTGGGAGATTTGTTTTGAACATTATTCTGTTGCTTTTCTTTGGTTGCAGTTCTGTTGATGCTCCACTTAAAGTCTAGTTTATATAGCTGGTTAATCCCAGCGGGTTGCAGCCCTCAACATATGGAAGAACTCCCATCCATTTGTATTAGTACGTCAGGTTGTGTTGGTATCAGGAGCTTGTTCCTCAGGTGACTCTTCAGTCTGTGTGATTGACATGTGCATGATTATCACATTCCAACCCTGACAGCTGGATATGATTATTAATGTTTGTGATTATCATTCCTTTTAGAGAGTAGCTGCCTCCTGTGCTCTGCCATCGTTATGGATGGGTTGTATATATTTCGCAGATGCCTCCCATCAGTCTTACAAGCATTGGGTTTTGTGATCAATAGGTACTTCAGGTCCGGGGCTCCTCCAGTAATCAACCCCCTGTACACAAGCTTCCCTCGGGATACGGTCGTCCCAGGATCCTTCGCTGTGACTCTGACCTGGACTCTTCCAAACCGTACAACAGGAGCGTTCAACGTGACCAGCCCGCTCCCCGGAGACTGGTTCCTGGCCGCACACTTACCCAAGGATGAAGGCAAGATCTCAGTCAAGGTGAGCCTGAGCATTTACCAGTAAACACATGTGAATCTGGAGCTGTTATTCTGGTGATATCGTTGGCGCTGAGCCTTCATCGTTGTGTTCTTTCTGCTTTGCGTTTCTCCCAGCGTTGTTTCAGATCCGCTCCGAGAGGCTGTGCACAGCCGCGGTTTTGTTTATCATCTTCGTTTTTGGTGTTTGCCTGCAAACATTTGCTTATTAGCACTAAACACAAAGTACAGCTGCAGCTGATTGGGGTGTTATTAGTGATGTTGGCACACGCACCCAAATATTTGGGAAGAAAATTAATTTTGATCTGATGATGGCGCAACTTGGAGATTTAATGTATCAGCAAAGTTATTTAAATTTCTCCTGAGGGGGAAAAGCATTTCTCCACCAAGTCTCCTGCTGCAGGCTGCAGCAGGATGTATGGACGCATTCCATTAACTATATATAGGGTGTGACCTCACTACACATGGAGAGTTTTCATTGACTCGTCAGTGACAGAGGCAGCAGATTCCGGCTGATTGTCATTGTACATTTATTCATTGTTCTGTGCAGGAACATCATTAAACTCTCTGTTATGAGTCTCCGATGCTCAGCGAGGTTTTCGGTGCTGCTCACCGTCCTCCCACACACATCACAGGCAGCGGCGTCGCTCTTCTGACAGCGGAAATTGTTCCACACACGACTTTGTCCACGGTCAGTCATCATCAATGTCAACTGTGTTGTCAGTGTTAGTAGAGCTGTAAGTTCAACGATGACTACGACAAGAGAGAACTAGTTCCTGTCAGACGAGCCCCATCAAAGGCTTCATTTACTGGTGATGTTTCACACAGCAGCTGATTATAGCAGAACGTGAAAAGCTCCATTCTCTTGTACATCAGTCACGAATGGGAACGTTATTTATATATTTGAGACTGTGACAGAAATGAACATATAAGATATTTTCTCCATGGTTACTTGACTCCTCATCAGTTGTTGGGATATAAAAAAAAAAAAATCAAATGATGTACGTATTGGGTGAGATTAGTATTCCATCTTGTGCTGCGGAGCCTAAAGAGGCAGAACCGTGTCAGAGAGTTTTCATTCATCTCATCGTGTTCTCCTATTTGGCCACATAAACACCAGCTGATTTCCAATTCAGGCAATTTATTTGTCACTGGCACAGCGTTTAGTCCTGCTTGCTTTGTGGCGCTTGCTGGCAGAAATACACCTGCAGTACACGACAATCAAAAATATCATCAAGAATTGCCACTGACATCGCAATTGGCTTGCTGTGGGGACACTGGGAATAGAGGCGGCCGGGGCTGAGATGGGACCAGCTTCCAATGACACACCGTATAGATGGATTCTGCTTTCTGAGGCAATTTTCTAGCAACGCAGATGTGATGTTTTGGATTCAGAAAGCAGGGAGGCTGCAGACAGCAACGCTCACAGCCTCAGTCAGACACTGAACACTGAGATTCAGCAACAAGAAAGCAGCAGTGATCAACTGTATTTACCTCCAAAATATGACTGCACGTTAAACGTTCTTTATTGTAATGTGAATAATACTACATACATCTCTTCATGTAGCACCAGCAGGGTACCAACATTAAATACTGTTTCACTGCCATCAACTCCAGCAACGGCGTCACATCCTGATCTGGAGTCATCGCACATCACTTAAAGTTAAATGAAAAAAAAAACGATGGGAAGTGAAACGAGATATGAAGGAAATTGAATTTGTTCCCATCCATCTAACCGTGTTTGTGCTCCTTGACGTTTGTTGCTATGACTTCTGTGATTAAGGTGCAGTTCCAACAATCAGACTCGTATCAGTGACACTTGATGACTGACTGAGCTGCGTGAAGCCGCGGTAACATGCTAATAATAGCGGCTGATTGTGATTAAATACGAGGGGAGTGACTGGAAAACATCAAGTAATCTAATGTTATTCTGGAGGGGGAACTACTTTAATTAATTAATCACTCATCCAGTATTTTTCACTCATAATGTTCCTTAGAATCAGGGTTTGACATCGCAGCCAAAATGTGGTTCTTTAAGTTTTTGGCCATTTTCATCTGGAAACTTTAAAAAAAAAAAAGATTTATTTACATATTTTACAAGTTCATCATTTTTCCCCCCATTCAGAGGAACACGTGCCCCAATCTTAACTTTATTAGTGGGATTGTGTTTAAGAATCTTGTGTAGAAATATCTGCTGTGAAGGAGACGACTTTGTGTGGAACAAATGTGACAAACAGCATGTTCCCTTTTTATGAATATAAATGAGCCTGTTTTGTTTGATTGTTTGTTGTGCATTACTTTCAGCGATGAAAGCCAGCTGAGATGCCTTTCTAACTTCGGCTGCGCCATTTCTATTAGAATAAAAACAAAGTGATGGAAATAACTGTTGCGGTAATTACATTTCCCATAAATGTCAGTTTTGGATTTAGCAATAACTATACACAAAATACACAATGTAAAATGTCATCTCTCTTATTATTTGTCCATTCAGAGTAAATATGAGCTGTTTGGGAATGACAGCAAATAAACATACTTTTGATTTAACACAACTTTATTTGTCCTCATTTCAGTTTCCTCCCTGGAAATCTCCAGTCTGTCACGGCTGTTGCCATGGTTACTAAGTACACAAAATCCCCCATACATTTATATTATGTGCAGTGACATCATCAGTGACCCCAAAGCCCAGGTCACTAGAAGAAAAAAATAAAACACTAATATACGACACAAATACAATATATTTAATTATCATGGCCTTTAATGTGTCATTTGTATTAGAAGTTAATACTAGACTAATATTAAATCCAAAACTGAGCAGGGTTGATCTGATCCAGGAACAAAGGAGCTATAGAAAAACATTTGTTACATAATAACATTGAACCTACTAAACTGGGAAGTTCATGCCCCGGAGTTTTCCCCTCAAATCGCCTGCTTTCAGCGGGTCAGTCTGACTGACGGAGCAGAAATACTGCAATTAGTCAGGGTTTAAAATGAGACTTTTAATATTCTTTGGCTTAGATTATGTTTTAGAAGCTTTAACTTGCTGCCAAGTCAGAAATGTAAAACCATTGAACTTTATCAGAAGCTGTCTGTGATTAAAACATTGGCCTTCAAAAAGCCATATTCGCTGAGCTTTAATTACGGACACAACTTGCTCTACAAGACACGTGTGCAGTTCCGACTGACAGGCTGCAATAAATCAAAGGGTCACCTCCCTTATTAATGACATGCCACAGTAATCGTGGCTGGAGCAGGAGGGGTCGGTGATCAGCTGACGGGAATGAAGGACCTCGCCTGGCATCCACACCTGTTCTGTTGAATGTGGCTGTTCCTTTTTAAACTTCTACAGAAGATCATGTGTGCAAACAAATGCACGGCCTCCTGGTTCTAAGTCATTTTTATGTCCTCAGCTCGTCTCACCGAGACGTGCACGCCGAGCGTTAATGGTTCCTAGCTGACGGAGTGAGATAGTGGGTGCGTGTTTGGTGTGTGGCAGGCAGGGAGGACAGAGTGATGTTAATTTACTGGAAGCTGACAGGCTTTATACTCAAATTCTGAATGATATCTAATCTCCTCCTGACCGGCTTTAAAGAAATATTGGTGAGTTAACTGCTGCAACGCCGTCTGAACCTGTGCTGCGTTGCCTCTGCAGGGTCTATCTGAAGAGTGCCAGTACCTGTTCCAACCTCAGCTCATCGTCCAGAGGCTGATAAGGATTTCAGCGCTCTATCCTGGGTACTTCATCGACCAGATGATCCCTGCCCACAACAGATCCGCGCTTTATAAGTAAGTCCTCCTCCAACTTCCAAGTCTAGAAAAATGTGTCACAGAGGGTTGCCAAATAAAAAGAGGATGTTTTTTTATAATGCGTAATGTCCCTTTAGTGTTCCTGAGGTACTATATTGTGCTGCATCGTGGAGTGTGTAGCTCACCCGCCTTGAATGTCTGTGTTTGTGTGTGCAGAGTCTTCATCCCCAATTATATATCGAAGGTGAAAGTTCAGCTGGTGAACTGCAGCACGAAGAACAAGAGCAGTGGCAGTTGTCCCGTGGTGCTGAAGATAAGAGCTCGGGCGCCACCAGTGCATAACTCAAGTGCCCTCGACTGCCGGGAGTGGAACCCTTGTGAATTAGAAACCCTCGTGCCTGCCTGGGAACAGTGGTACTACATCTTGGTGGAGAGATATCTCAGTAACTCCGACGTTTACTTCCGCATCGGGGTGCAGGTAACAGGTGAGTCATCTCCTGACAAACAATGATCCAGAGAGTCTGTCGTCTTTTTATTTTTATTTCTGTCTGCTGGGGAATTTGACAGCAAGATGAGAGAAAAACCCTTAAAATAAAATAACAATTTATGATTATAAACAAACAATAAAAAGAGTCAAACAGGAGCCAGTAAGCAACATTATCAAGTTTATTTCAATTAGCTTGAACAGGTTAATTAAGAAATCTATAATTTCAACTGAGCCTGAAGAACAACAGCATACGGCAGTAAAGCTCACCCAGTGCAGTAAACGTTACGAGCAGCCACACTCCCAAATGGCTCTGCAGTGTCTGTGCAAACACAGCCGACGATGCTGCACGATAATCACCTCATTGTTCACTCTTGTAACGACGAGGATAAAAGGGGACATCTCCTCTTCCTCACGCTCTCTCTGCCACTCTGTGTAGGTGCTCTGAAGTCATATTGAGTCACCTTTTTCACTTTGAGAAAATATTGTATTTCCTTAATTTTTATTTTATTATAATTTCATTTAATACCAAATAAGAATAATGTGACTTAACAAAGTAACATATGAAGTGAGACCGAGATTATTGCGTACGGGAGGTTTTGCAGGAAGGTAAAATTACATCGTTTTACTCCGGCAAGTCTAAATTTAAATGTCAAACATATTTTTCAGGAAAAACTACTGCAAAAACAAAATTGGGTATTACGTCTTTAAAACAGCAGTTATCATCTATCAAACATATAACTGAATAAAGATGATTACAGAGAACAGATGTGAAGCAGGACACTGGTACTGAGCTCTTATTATGAAAATAATCTGAGATACAGACGGTTGTATTTTACCAATGTTGCCAATTAGAAAATAAATGTAATATTCTGACTGTTTTATCTGTGAGCTGCTTGCTTCCAGTGTAGTTCTTCATCTGCTTCCTGCTGTCTCTGAAGTGTCATTTAAGATGATGCCGGGTTGGTTTTCTATAAACCAGAGAATTCATAAACAAGGCAAAGCTCCGAGTGGATCCCTTCAGCCTTTCATACACAATATCCAACACGACAGTGCGGCGATGAAGATCTGTGGCTCTCAATTTGCACAAGAGCTCTCGTATGTTCACGTATCATTTTTTCCCCGAGTCAAAGCAAACACTTTCTATATTCTCTTGAAGCGTGTCCAAGACTCTCGTGTTCCTCACAGATGTCTGGAGGCACAAATCGAATTCTGAACATGTGTCAACGTTGGCGAAAAGACTGGAACCTGGAGCATTAAGAGGCCTGTTGGCGCAGCGCAGGTGATTCATGTGGGATTTCTAAGAGGCCACTGATACCACGCTAAAGTGCTACATGCTGTTCCCGCGTTGTGGAGAGCCCAGATATTCTTTCTGCTCACTCAACAGGGATGGCTCACAAATCTGTGGGAAGTCCACTCCCATGTAGCGATCCCCTCCCTCCGCTCAGCCTGTACAGTGCACCTTGTCACCATGGCAACACAGACACTAATTATTCACACTCTGTCTTTTTCCCTGCCTGCCGGGCTGATCTTACTTGACCTTTTGTGGATTTAAATTGAAGAACTCTTCAGGATCGGGGAAAAGATCATCTGAAATTCGCACTTTCTTGCCGTTATCGGCTATTTTTAGGAGCTCTCGCCGAGCTATGTGCCCTTAATTGAAGACAGAGAGCAGTGAAACTAGGCTGCACTTTATTATTTATTTTTGTTGTATGCAATGTTTTCACTGCAGGTGTTTTGCCCCCAATAGATGAGTGGGCACTGAAGAGTGTGTGTGATTGACTCTCTGCTGAATAGGAGATCAAAATGAAGCGGATTCTTTGGATTACCAATGTTGCATCTGTTTGTTTACACCCCCCCCCCCCCCCCCCCCCCCCCCCGCCC
>CAAKHC010012589.1:42769-63115 GCA_901007825.1 Macroramphosus scolopax
CCCGGGACTCCGGGGATCGGGGGCGACTTCTCCTCCCCCGGCCCCCCCCCACACACACACACACACACCCCAGAGTAACTCGAGGGTTCTGTGACGACACCTGGTTGCCGTGATTGTCGTATGAGCTGAGAGATGTTTTCTGTCATGCTATTATTCTATGTACAGACTCTCCCCCCCCACTAAGCAATGATCTGTCACTTGCTTGTCGTCGGCAGAATCCAGTCAGCCGCTGCCAGTGGGGAACGCGGGCAGATTTGCAGAGACAATAGCTGCAACCGCACGTTTTGCGTTGCATCACTCTGTGAAAGAATGTGGACGGAATGCAAACGGCTTCTTTTCCCTGAGAGCTGAACTGGCATTGAAACTGGATCCAGTTAATCTCTCAAGATCAATTTGTAGTTGTATAAGTTGTAAGCCCACAAATGAGTATTATTATGATAGATTATTAATGGCCTTAGTTAGCTTGTGTACATTGCAGTTGCACCACAGTGATACACACTCCTAGTTTATAAAGGGGGAATCAACTTAAATGATTGAAGAGGTTTTACGATCAGTTGATCAGTTTTTATTCTGCATTGTTTAATTTGAGTCAAAAATACAGAAAGGCTTGCATGCTGTGGAGCCAAGCTGAAATTCACAATGGAATTTATATTAATTAGTTTGGGCATTGGAACGTGCCAAACGCTGCTCTGCATCCACAATCGGCGCTTTGTTCTGTCTGGCTCATGTTACGAGAGGAACTGTTGGATAATTCAGCAAATCTAAAGCCACGTGAGCACAGAACAAAAGAAAATTGGCAATTATCAAATGTTTTTTTTTCAGTCTAACTGACAGTTTTATCATTCATGAGGTGTTAATACAGAACTTCTTCCCGTCGTAGTTTCCTCCTCCTCCGGTCGGTGACCTTGAGCGGCGTCAGGCGACGGCGCTGATTGAATTATCGACCGTTTCACAATCATAACTAACAGCTGCGTAATGGTTCCGGCGTGCACTTCATAACATTAAAAGTGATTAATGTGCACAACATTACTACAAAGGACTTTACAAATAGCTGCAATAAATAAATCCAAAATCGTGATTAGGAATTCCCGACCAGAATTTTAAACGACACACAAAGACCGTTCGTTGTCCTGACAACAGAAACCTTTGGACAGCGAGGCCGGTCTTTACCCTACGTAAGGAGGAATCATATTAAATGGAGCTGGGAGATAGTCGACAGCCTCAGAAGTTATCAGTGTTATCTTAATTTGTGTTCCACACAGACGGGCAGTGAAGTACCGTATCAAACAAGGAGTTTCCTGGTTATGAAGGGTTCAGATATTAGATCTGAGAAGGATCAAACATATCAAAAACAATCTCGCTCTTCTTATTTGATTGTGTTTCCCCGGTGAACCGGGATGTCGGTGTGTGTGTGTGTCGTCCGTGAGCCTCGTTGTGAGGAGAGCGGAGCAGGAAGGACTATCTTGAAATGCCAGCGGGTGTGATTGAGTCCTACCAAGAGAGTAGAAGCCAGATGGTGAGTTCAGGAACCCTGAAGTCTCTGCACCTGGCAGCGTTTCTGTTGAGTCATTTCATTAATCAACAACTTCGCCAAGTCCCTTCATATACATAATCTTCTTGTGCTGTGAGGTGATGGATATCTTATTTTATAATTGCTCCTACCTTTTTCCACCACAAGCATATTTCTTTCAGGGCACAAAGTTCATTATCTTCTTCTGTTAAGAGTTTTTGTCCGACCAAAAAAGGGAAAATCTCTCTTATAATGTTGTTCCGTGACCGTTTCAGGTTACGAGACGCAGTTATTAAATCAGGAGGAACGACGAAACTGATGAAGTGTCACATTTGGATTAAGTGCACACTTATGTTTAATGAACACATCCAGTAATTCCTGCTTCTATTCCGGTTGTTCTCTCACAGATGAAAACACGTTGAACTGTAGAAGTCTCCTTTCACCTCTCAGCAGAATGAGCCAATTTATTTAAGCCTGTGCAGCTCTCAACGCTGGAATAGGATTTTTTTCTCTCTTATGCATGAGCATGTTAATGTATAATTGATGCTCCGAGGAGATAAACTGCCCACATCTTCATTTAGGTGCTCGGGGCTGACGGAGGGAAGGCAGTTTCACTTGATATGTTAGTTTTAAAGTTTTACTAAGTGACGGCTGAGGAAGGAAATGAGGCCTGAGGTTATCATGAACAGTGTCGGCTCCCCGGCATGATGACCGATGGTCGATGGTTGATGGTCGATGGTTGATGGTCAATGGTTGATGGTCAATGGTTGATGGTGGATGGTCGATGGTTGATGGTTGATGGCCGATGGTTGATGGTCGATGGCCGATGATTGATGGGCGATGGTTGATGGTCGATGGTTGATGGTCGATGGCAGATGGTTGATGGTTGCTTGTGTTTCATCCTGCAGTCTACTCTGAAAGGAGCCAATGCAACCGTGTTCGGATGTCTGAATCATGGGATGCCTCTTCTTCTGCGGGAAAACTCATCGCTGAAATGTGAATCAGGTATGTCAGATGTTATTTTAACAGTATTTCTCCACTTCCACGATGTCGTTTTTACCTCCAGTCAACTTGGCTTCGTTAACTTTGCCTCCACCTTAGAGGTCACTGTTAACGTTGTACATTTCCTAACAGACTTAGAAAGGCTCTCTGGGTCTTTGGAGCACCCAGTTCGGAAAAGAGCCGCAGTGATCTCACGTTCAAACTGAGACTAACGGTTATCAATGACACTGTCATGATTTCCAATACCAGCTAAAATGCTAAAAACACAATATAAAAGAGAAGTGAAGTGAAGAGCTGCCAACGCTCCCTTTATTAAATGAATCTGAAGTCCACTCGGAGTTTTTCGATTACACATCGTGCCTGCTGCACACCCTGGACCATTGGTGAACCTCATTCTCGTCCAATGTTATTAGTCAATTTGCAATAAGCTCGGCATCAGCAGGAACTGAATGAGAGCTCGCAGAGAACTTAGCTGATTGAGAGCGCAGACGGACTGAGCAGAGCTCTGTGGAGCCGACCGCCTTCCTTCCGACTTGACCGCGCTATTCTTCATTTTAGTAGCAGGACGGGATAGCGGAGCAGCTAACACAGCTAACGGTCATCTGAGGCATTGGGATGATTATCAGAAACACAATACAACAATACAAGACACAGAAAATAATTAACAGTTTGTTTTCCTGTAGGAATATTACAATTAGTGAGCTTGTTGTTCTCTGTGCCTCCACTATCTGTACACGGTGTAATCCACATCGCTCCGTCCCTCCGTCACCACAGAAATAAAAACCCTCCTCCCTCACTGTCTTCTTCCGTTGCAGAATCTGTGGCTGGCTTTTTCCTGTCAGTGAACGCCTCCTCTAACATCACCAAGCTGAGGATCCCTTACCCACAGACGGGCACCTGGTACCTCAGCCTGCGCTCTCTGTGTGGAACCGAACACGGGTGAGATGTTAGAGCGGCTTCCTCCGATAATGAAATGCAATGCAATATTTGCAAATCAAAATGTCATTGAAAGCAGAGTCAACAAACAGTCTTCAGCGTCACTTAGAGCCTCCGCTGGTGAGAGGGGGCTGATGTGAGAGGACATGATGGCCGAGGTAGCGACGGCGCCGGTGGCCTCGTCTTGCTGTCCAGGCAATAAGAAAAGGAAATGATGAGCCGTTCTTTTGACTCGCTGTCGGAATGAAACAGAGCCATAAGATACTCCGATCCTTTTTAAGGAGCTGTAATAACCGTCACTAATCTGACCCATGAGCACATTTAATGTATCAGCACCATGGTAAAGGTCTGGTTAGGTACAGATGTACTCTGTTAAGGTTTGGAAGAGAACAACACACGAGTCAACAGCAGTGTTGAATTGATTCCACCTTGCAGGTTGAAGAGAATTGAACAGTTGTCAACAGCAATCTTCTGTCTCGGGATGAAGAGCATTTGAATAAAGAAAACAACAACATCTTTTACTGCTGCAAATGAATTTTGGAATCAAATCCGTAATCAATTCGCTGGCTTGGTCCAGACCTGCTAAAGCGTTTATTTGTTGTAAATTACAGGACGTGAGTCAAAAACTAAAACATTCAATATGACTTAAAGCTCATCTTTGTACACCACAAACACAAAGTGATTAATTTAGAGTTCTCATGGAGACACCTTCCTCACTGTTTGAACAGTGGAACCTTCCTCATTAGTGACATCTTTTCCCATCAGTCACAGCAAGTTAATTTGGGACCGGCTTCATACATGTGCCTCTATTTTCCCACCAATGATCTGACTGCAGGAGTTTCTATACCAGAGTTTCCATCCCTTGTGTCCGACGCAGACCAAATTGCACTGCAACTACAAGAGTTTTCTTTAAACTTAACTCCTCAAATGAAGGAAATAAGTAAACATTCTTCCTCTGGAGGTTGTCTAAAGGTATTGTGAGCATTAAAAGAAAAGTTAGAGGGAAATCTTTCTAATTAATGTTTTTCACGAGTCCTTGTGCATTCTGTAGATTGAGCTGTTCTCCGGGACTCTAAACTAAACCGAACAGTGAGCAGAATGAAAGTAAGCAGGTTTTTCTGTCCCACACGGGAATTCCGATTGAATTTGAATAACAGAGAATAACAGATGGCGCGGGACATGGACTCATCCTCACATGAGGGCTTTGCTGGGTTATGAAAATGTTGGAAAACACTCACATGGCTGTCTGTGATTTCCACATATTTACTCATGCTAAATCAAACAGCTCTTGTGAGAGGAAGGAGGGAAAGAGTCTGAATGACAGGCACTCTTTAAGGCAACAATTAAGTTGATTGATATAGCTTAAAATTAAGGAAGCAAGCAGCTGTGTCAATTAAAAAATTAGTTCTGGGAGACGGCGAAGGAGCTCATACCTCCTGGAGTTTCATTCTCTGTGATTGATTGTAGAATCTGGCAATTAGAAAATTGACAATGGAAGCACAAATACGCCTTTTTTTTCTTACTCGTGTTATGAGTAAAGAAATTCTAAACAGGTCCAACATTCAATTGATCATTTCTAACCACAGTTGGCAGGATAAAATCACAAACTGTACTATAAAATGTGTCATCCTCAAACTTTGGCTCATTTTAATGATGTATGATACACCTCCCTCTGAACGGGCTTAGCTATGAACACTGCCACATACTCCCAGGCTGCAATACAGGCTCCCTTCTCCCTTCTCCGCCTTGAAATAGGAGTCATGTATTGAGGACCACACAAAAAAATAGCTTCAAAACGCAGCCTTAATAGCAGCTCAAGACCTCCAGAAAAATCAATCACACGGCATCATCAATGTCAGCAGGACAAATGCTGTAAGTACTTTTGAAAGTGTAACGGCAGTCAATCCAAAACCTGTTAAGACATCTCAGTCTGAACCTGAACAGGTGGACTGACTGACTCACTGACAGCCAGAAAAACAACTGTAATTCAAAATATCAGTTGAATTCCATTTCTAAAGAACCGGTCGTTGTGATCTGACTCACCTCCGTCTAATATTCTGCCTGTCTGTGTCTCTTCCAGATTTGAGGCGTGCACCAATGTCACTGCAGAGGTGTATATGCGCTCCTACCTGACTCCGTGCATCAACGACTGTGGGACGTATGGACAGTGCAAACTTCTGCGCACCAACAACTACCTTTATGCTGCATGCGAATGCAAAGCAGGTAACAATTTCATTTGAAAATCTGTTGGCATGCACGGCATCGTTCGGGTTTTTTCCAGGCTCACATGGACGTTTACCTCTGTTTATCATCTGATTTGCATTTGTGCACAATGTGAATGTGAGCTAAATTCAAATCAGGTGGCGGAATTATGCCTTTCCTTACATTTCATTTTAACGTCTATATAACGTCTTTATTTTCAGATTCGTGCACATTCACTAAACACCAGTAATGAAAGGCAATTACTTACACAAGTGTTTGACTGATGTGGAAAATAATGGTGGAAATCTGCTGTGTACTCAACATTGCCTTTCGTTATTTAATCAGTAATTAATAATTAGCAGAAAGTGTGACAATGAATAAAAATTTGCAAGTTTCATTACTCAAAAGCCTTTTTTGCATACAAGATAAGATAAAAGGGTCCGTGGAAAATGGGGTCACAGCCACGGCAAAGAATTTCTAATTTCTTGGAAAATACATCATGAAAAGTGACAAGAAAATGGGAAAGAGCAAGGTGGGAAGGCTCAGGTCATCCTACAGGAGTGACTGACAATACGGCAATTAAATTTACGGGCCCTTGTCCAATGAGTCATGCAGTGGACGGCTATTAATCTTTCAATATAAGCCATTTATACACGAGACAATAAAACAGGTCCTAATTACGAAACGGCTTTTCAATAAAAGATGAGCTTATGAAACTAAACAAAGCATGTCCTCGAAGGCTTATTTAAAATCCTGTCTTTGATCCTCTGTTATCACAACGGGTTTCTCTTCAGTTAAATTCATAGTCATACTTCACATGCGTGACTGCTTCCTGGCAGGCGTTTTGCATTCAGCACTTGCCCTTGGCCTCCAACAGTTCAACAGTGCTCACAAATATTTAATTCACATTGTCTATTCCAATCCGGCTTGATAAGGATCCAATTCAAATAGCAAAGCAGGGGTGTTTTAACACAAAGAGGAGTTGACACCAGGAGGATCTGTTGTGCAGGAATAACAACTTCACAAGTAACTGTTTTACAAGGATTTAACAGAGGAATATCTGTTTACCAGGAAGGGGTGACGAAGCTCTGTTGTCTGAGCGATTGAGTTTAAAGATGGCAGGAACAACTGCAGCCTCGGTCTTTTTCACTTTAAAGGCTGTGAGAATTGAAAGAATTGACTGTCTGTTTGGGTGTGTGTTCAGGCTGGGAAGGCTGGGGATGCACGGACAACTCGGAGGCCTACTCCTACAGCTTCCAGCTCCTCTCCACCCTGCTGCTTTGTCTCAGCAACCTGATGTTCGTCCCGCCAGTGGCCATCGCAGTGCGGAGCCACTACCTGCTGGAGGCTTCGGTCTACATCTTCACCATGTTCTTCTCCACAGTGAGTCACACTCACATAATCCCACTGGTTCCCTGCCTAAACCCTTTCAAACTCTAGTAGGAAAATATCCATCGATTATCAATGAGTGTATTTTCTGTTTGTGAAGAACTAGTTTATATCTTGAGTCCATTGTCATTTAGGAGCCAGGCGGTATTATTGTCTGTCTAACCACCGCCCGTTTATCTGTCTCCTGGCAGTTCTACCATGCATGCGACCAGCCAGGTATTGTGGTCTTCTGCATAATGGAATATGATGTCCTTCAGTTCTGTGACTTCCTCGGGTCGCTCATGTCAGTGTGGGTCACTGTCATCGCAATGGCCAGGCTAAAGTCCATCATCAAACAGGTAAACTCCTACTGTAACTCCTCATACGTGACATCGTGTTAGCAGAGGCTAGGAAATTTGAGAAATCTGTTGGTGCGTGGAGCCGTAAAAAAAAAAGCTAAGCACTGTGTTACTTTGTTTAAGATAAAAGTCTGGAGGGAAACTCCGACACTGGGATGTAATTTGGCCATCTTCAGTCGGACTATAATCTGTAGCAACTCTTCTTTAAGCAACTCATGTCAACGCCTTAATTGAAATATTGTCTAACTTAGAATAAAGTAAATAGTCTGATTATTTAAGTCCTTGTAAACTGTTAACAATTCAGACAATAAACACATATTTTACAATTCTTGTTGTGGCTGAATACAAATAGAAAATACAGACGCTGTACTGCCAACTATTCCAAACAGCTAAAAGATTCACATCTACCTCAGTTGGCTGCTGCTGTTTTAATCATCAGGTAACAGAGAATGATCATCATACCTGCTGCCTCATTAGCCACCTGAGCTCAATTCTTCCTGAACCCTTTTTACTGTGCAACAAATGGTCGGTTGTCAAAGACGAGTGCAGGCAATGTTACAGCCATTAGACCTGGTCACAAACGCTCCGACACTCCAACTGGGAACAGACCGAGAGCAACACCAGGCTATTAGAATCGCTTAACAAAATTTTAGATGCAGGGCAGTGATTCAAGACATTATTTGGCCATAATGCATGTCCCCTGCTACGTGCCGTGGCAGCGCCTAAGCTGAGAGCTGCGTGTTTGCGGCCGACAATTTGAAATAAACCCCCGAAGCAAAGGATTAGAGGACAGGGAAGGAGAGCTGCAGCTCGGATGAATTGAACGATCAATATGTAGGCATCAACAATGTTTGCTGCTGAATACGCTGGTTGTTGACATATTGCGGCGGATAACAGTAACCATAACAGGTGCACCTTCTCCCTGGGTCATTCCCCGGCCGCACACAGTGATGGAGCAGTCTCAGGGCAAGTGTGTGTTTTGTTACGTGTGTGTCTATGTCCATAAACGAGACAGAAGGAGGAGGGGAGGAGTAGTGGGAGGGAGGGAGCGTGCACGAACATCTGCTGTCCTCTAGGGTTTTCATTTTTGCTGAGCGCTGCAGTACGCAGTCCCTAATCAAATTGCACATGTCAGGACTGGCAAGTGTGTGTTTTATGTACAAGAGATGCAGTGTGTGCGTGTGTGTGTGTGTTTGTTTGTGCATGTTTGTCCATTTATGTCGTGACCACAGGCAGCAGCAGAGGGCGAAGGACCCAGGAGAACCTGATAGTGTGTGTACGAGTTTAAAGTCTGTATCAATATATCAGCAGGATGTCCTGGGAGGACGCTTTTGCTGGCTCACTCAAAGAAAGAGCCTCAAGACAAGCAGCGTAAATCTTAACAGACCTGAGGTTATTATGTCATGTGAATCCATTCAAAGGATAGAACTTACAGATGCCTATAATATACTATTATATTAATCTGTTTTTTTTGTACGCTCAGGATTCTGTTGGTTGTTATGATAACATTGTACTCAACAAAGCTGACACCCAGAAACAATGAAGCATCACTAAAACAAAGATTGATATCATTACAGATGAGTTATGATCAGGTCTGAAAGATAGTGGACTATAAATGATGCTAATCTTTTGTAGCATAAAACAACATCATGTGTTTTGTCATAGCTCGGCTGGCTAACTGCCTTGTTGAATGTTTTATTGTGGCTGTCAGACTGTAATAAACCGGAATAATACTTGAAGTCAATAACTTATAGAATTTACATATCTATACACCTTATTTCACCACGTCCATTTTCAACAGTTTGTTTTTTTCTTTGTGATGAGAACTTCTGGTCAGATACTTTCGTCAGTTAGCCAAATTAGCCTTAGCTAGCCTTAAGTCGCTAATAGCTAATTTAACTAGTAATACTATCCTCAGCTTCCAACTGTTGTGACACCTTCTAACTAAGCAAATTATACTACTCATACTCATGTGAATCTGTATCCGTTATCAGCTCTCACAGAATTGTGTGTGAAATATATTAAAAAAGCTCCTAAAACTAAACAGATTAACCAAGAATCTCCATTGCTAATAGAGAATAAGCCACCTTGATGCTGAGCCGAACTGAGCAACTACTTAGAACAATCTTGAAGTCTGCCAATCACAGAAGTAGATTAGGGCCCCAAGCATGAGCAGAAAGCATTGATCATCATGTTTAATATGGTGAAGATAAATCTAGCCAACAGTGCCTTTTATATTCAGCTCATCTTACACTCATCCCAACAATCAAGAATAAACATACATGCTGGAATTATGAGGTCATAAGCATGAAAGGCTTCCTACAGTAATTCTTACGACCTCCTCTGTCACAATCCGAGATAATGATTCATTACAGCACAACCGCCTGCCTGCGAGTGGTCATGCATTCCCCCCTTGCATACATTGCATGTATACGTGCATGTTTGGGTGCTACAGCATGACCCAGAGGTGCAATATGACTGATGACTGTTGCTGTGCAGCACTCGGGCTGCACCGCACTGCTCCTCTCCTCCTTTCCTTCCGTCCAATTAGTTTTGTTCTCCTGCAGGCGGGTCATCCCTTCCCTGCTTGAAAATCCTAAATAACTCCCGTTCCCAAGTAGAAGAATGCAGAACCCGGATGTCCTGGACAGGCTTTTCCCCCAAGCATGTGAAGCACATCTTATTAATGTTTCCCCCTCGTCTGGCGTTATCTTCTGACATAGCTGCGACTGTATGTCACATTGTGAGTTTGACAGAAACTGATGTTATTCATAGAATTGGCCTCATGTTCTTGTTTGAGTGTTTCCTTTGTTTTGTGATAATGTGGCTCTCACTCGCTGAGAGGACGTTCAGTTCATGTATTGCTCACAGCTGCAACTAGCGTTTTTTTATTAGCAGAAAATCTGGAGATTACTTTTAAAGACTTTAATTGTTTTGCAGACAGACATTTTAAACCCCTGCAACTTTTGAATATTCACTTTAATTGCCCTAAAAAGGACTAATTTATAAGTCAGTAATCAGAACGGTTGCTTGATATCAATGCCAAATTGACTAATCTTTTGCTCTTCAAGCCTCAGCGGAGATCATCAGAAATTTAAAACAGCAATTCTGACTTTAACAGAACTCGGCAGGCACACATATTCTGCGCTGACTATTTTCTCGCTGACACATCAAACTGATGGCTTGATGTCAGTTTTGCCTCCTGAACACTTTGCATGCCTTCTGTGAAAGTCACCTCCACAACACTGGCTGTTAGCACCGCAGGATAAGGCTGACACTATCGTATGTTTTTATTATTATTGAAAAATCCCAGAAGACCAAACAACAATGCGTCGATCCGAGCCTAAAACATGCTTGTCTAGGCTGAAAATGTTCATGTTAGAGTTCATATTGTGTTTGCAAATAGTTCATATAGATTCAAACACGATTTTGGAATTCCATCTCATGTCACTATGACACTAATAAAGCACACATACAATACAGTACTGTAACTATAAAATTGCATTAATACTATTATGTTACGGTTTCTCAAAGATAAACATTTGTCAGACTAATTACAAAAAAAGAAATGAGCTATATGTATTCTCTTACTTACTGTTTGAAAGTTAACAGAGGGCAGTTATTGATCCGTGTGTTTTTTCTAAAAGGTGCTGTATCTGCTGGGGGCGATGTCTCTGTCCATGGCTCTGCAGTTGGACCGTCACGGTCTGTGGAACCTGCTGGGACCCAGTCTGTTTGCTTTGGGCATCATGGCAGTGGCATGGGTAAGGGCAAGTCACATATTTACTCTATAGGAGCACTAACAGTGTTTGTTTGCTGAAAACAGGAGCCCCTGCCTGCATATAGAAATCACCATTTAAGGTAGAAGGTGAAAATCTTCCTACAAACAGTTGATATCTACAACTGCGCTACATGGGATTTCTTTTACACAGGATCTAATATTATTTTTACATAATGTAATAATGGACACACTTCTTCAAATACGTAGTTGCAGGCTGTCTGAACTGTCGCTGTACTGTTCATCATGCCAGAAAGACCTTAATCCGTCAATTAGACTCACGTAGGGCTAGAACATGTGCACGGTGTGTTTCTGACCAATGAAGCTATTTTACATTAGCACGGAGGGGCTTTAAAAGTTTTGCAGCCTGCGAGTATTAGTCATGGGTTGTAGTTCCATTATAAGTCAGCTTGTACTCTCACCGACTCTTCTCCGAGACATAATGTGCTCCCTGAACTGAAAAGATAAAAAACAAAAAATATTTCAGGCAAGGTTCTAGACAAAAAAAAACAAAAAAACAACCTTCAACACCAAACCTTTGACACGAGTTTGAAAACAAGGTTTGTGGCTTTCCTTGGAGAAAGCCTTGCGTCGAGTAATGTGGGAGTTGCAGCTCTGAGAGTTTTCTTTCTGAGTGCTGGAGGATCCTGCAGAAGCTGTGAAAGGGTTGTTTATTTCCACCGTGTAAACCCTGCAGCTTCAGCACCAAAGGTAGGAGACAGCATCATTTACTATAGGCAAGACGTGAGGTCAACGACAGTCCTTCAGAATTTATGTGCAGAGCTACAGTATCATTCAGTTATATTCTTTTTGGAGATACACACAAAGCCATTCACTTCCCCTTTTATTATTATGAGCTGGTTTTCTTTAGGCTTTGACACATGTGTAATTCAATTACAGGAGGCTCACTGACACTTATTATTTGACAAATATAAAATACAAATACCATGGTTTGATATACTGTGATGCTGTCTGCAGAATAGAAGCGCACACAGATGCTTAATGTCAACATGACTAAAGGGTAATATCTGATCTTCCCATGGCAATGAACTACACGCTGACAGGCCACCATAATACGTTTTCCATAAAAACACACTTGCATCTAGTGATAATGGTGCAGTTTTAAAAGACAAACTGGAGCTCATGCTTTTATTACTTGACACTTCAGAGCTGCTCGCTGGTGTATGTCTGCATTTCAGCAGTCTCTCCTCAGTGCTGCACTTCTGAATTTGAGCACCACACATTTTCTACAAGAGCCCTTTCATTTAAGCCTGTCATGTTACTGCAAAGCCAGGCATTGAGAATGTTCCCAGACACAACCGAATTAGATCAGTCAAGCGGAGGGCACACAGCGTCTGCTGCTTTGCAGGGGTGTCGTGTGCAGTAAGAGGACAGGAGACTTTCAAATGTGTCAATGCCAAATATCTCTAATTCCTCAAACTGAATGAGTTCCCTGACTCACGCACATGAAGATCACCCAAGTCTGAAGTAGTTTATCTTTTATAAATGTGCAGACTGGAATAATAAAAACACATTTCATAATTTCTTCAAACAATTGTGGCATAATAACTTAATAAGAAATCTTTTTCCTCTTGCTAGAAAACATTTAATTATTTTTTTCATGCATGAATGCCAAGAAAATCCCTTGTCTGTATGATAATGTCTTGGGGAAAAAATATAATGCAAGCAATCAGTGTTTATGAAGCAATTAAAATAGTGAATGAATACAATTATCAAGTGCCCTCTGAAAGCTGTTTTGAGAGAAATGAAATGTCCTTGTCTGTCGGCTCTTCACTTGCAGACATTTTCGTCCATTTAGACAAAGGCGAACATGTTCTCTATTAAACATCAGATCCAGTTACTATGCAACAAATGCGAACATCGCTTAAAATAACAAAATTAATTATATTTAATGGCAGCTAAAGCAGTCTGGCGATGTAATGATGAACAATTTAAAACATCTATCACCTGATTATGAGCAGTGGACATGTAGGAGGTCTAATTTGATTCAGTAATCAGTCTTTAATTCAGACCTAAAAACCTGCTTCTCCGTTAGTAAGATGTTATTGGCCCTACATCTATTTGTTTTCCCACAATACAAGCTACAGAATCAATAGAAATAGCAAATAAACCACCAAATTAGAACATTTACTTAGTTTTAAAAATCATTTCTTAGGGTTTTGAAGAGGTCCTGTAATCGATTAAACTGAACCTTTCAAATTTTCTTTACGATCAATATCATTTCCTCGATCTTTGTTACAGACTCAGAGTTCCTGTAGAAAAGAGGGAGAGAGCTTTCACCCCACTTGGTCTTTAATCAGCATCTAGTGGGAACAGACACCTGCAACCTGAATGCTTGTAAATGATCAAAGCAATGTTTTATGTGTCTGTTGCCCTAATAGACGGTGCGCACTATCCGTCGACGGCGTTGCTACCCACCCACCTGGAAGCGCTGGGTGTTCTTCCTCTTCCCGGGCACTATGATTGCCACTTCTGCTGTGGCCCTTTACGCCTTTGTGGAGACGGAGGAGAATTACTTCTACATCCACAGCATCTGGCACATGCTGATCGCAGGGAGCGTGGGCTTTCTTCTTCCACCTCGCGCAAAGCCAGACGCCAAGGTGACTCCGCTGAAGCGTAGGCGAGGTTGTGGCTATCAGCTGTGTGTGAATGAGCATGAGGAACTGGGCCTGGTGGACCCGGGCATCATCTCCATAAACAGCATCTGCACCAGCTGATAAACTCCCCACCCTTTTACCTTAGAGACACTTCATTGCCTTCTTTTACTTGGGAAATTCACACACGGGAAAATAAGCCACAGAACTTGAATAAACGATGTACATACTTCAATGCAGATATGACACATTGGATTTATTTCTGTAGTTATTGTAATGGGTATTACTATCGATACAACTGCAATTATTATTATCTCTAGTTAAAGTTGTTCTGATGGATTGTGGGTGTACATTGACACACTGTTGTTTGTGAATATGCATTTGAAGTCAAAGCTGAAACACTGCTGCTATCTGACGGTGACTGTAAAACTGCTTCTGTTGGTTATTTATTGGTTGTCTTGTAAACAGGCCAATTACTGTATATTATCGTTGGGGTACAGAAAAGGGGGGGGCGGGGGTATGATATGATGTAACATTTATCAGGGGCACGGCTTTTTTTGAAATTCTTTTGGAATAATCTTTTGCACTGAGACACAAAAAATGTTATTCTGTACATTTTTATAACAATATAAACTACAGTGGGCATCACAAATGTAAAACCTAGTTGTCATGTGGAATGTTAGACTGTCTTTTGCAATGTATCGCTTTTACACGAATGTGCTCATTGTTCTTGAGGGGAACAATTCCAAAGTGCAGCTGCCTGTCAAGAGAGAAGGGGAGGCGGGAATATTTCAGAGACCTCAAACCAAGACCTCACCTCCCTGTTCTTTTCTGACAGGGCCTGTGTGACACCACATTCATAAACAATAAATGTTTTCTTTCTTTGCCTCAGTGTTACTTCTACTTTCAAGGCTTTTAAAATGCAGCGAGACTGGCGAACCTCCCACTAAGACATCAAATTGCAATCCCTGGCCTAATGGAAGCCAGTGGTACTCAGACGGTGAGATGTGACGCCGTCAACAGCCTCCTCCCAGGAATAGAGCAAGAGATAAATAATTCTCCTGCAGAGCAGCAGAATGAAGGCAGCTTCAAAGCAGACTATCAATATACTGTAGACTCGTTCTCCTTTCATATTAAAAAAGCCTTCTAGTTGCTGCATGCATACTAAGGTGTGATCCATTAGCAACTTCTCAATATTAATCATGCTGTGGGACTTCTACCTGTCAGTATAAGAAACTTCTATTTTGCAGGTGTTCAGCAGTTGTATCCAACCTTGGCAGGACCTCTGCCCTGCACGTGCACCTTTGTTTTACTGGGAAGTTTGGAAACGTGCAACATCCTGGTTAAGAGAGTTCGGCAACTAAGAAAATGCTCCATGCATGAGGTCAAAATACAAAAGAGTGACAAACAAGCTCTTCATCACCTGTACAGCCTAAACTTTCAATACTTCAACTGATGTCTGTGAGGTTAATCAGCTAGCCAGAAGGCTAATTTTACAGTAGCTACATGAAGACTAGCTTCATTACGATTGGTTCTATTAATCATTCCTGTACATGAAGTTACAGCCGGGGGACGGTTAGCTTAGCAAAGACTAAAGCAGCGGGTCAGCCTGGCTCGGTCCATCTTATATACCAGCTAAAGTTTTTAGTGCATGTGAAACAATACCTCGTTACTGAACTTCAGATATGTGCTGCCACGTTTCCAGTCTTTGCGCTAAGCAGCTTACCGCCCTGCTGCAGCAGACAGGCGTGACAGTGGTATCTCTCATTCTCATCTAAAGCCTGCAAGAAAACCTGTAAGAGCTTTTTCCAAAATGTCAAACTCTCAGTCAAACATTAATTAGAACCTCTGAATACTCATCACCGCAAAATCTGCAGATGATTTCTCCGAGAATCACACGAGAGCAGCAGAGAAAGGTTACAAAACACACACATTGTAATTGCACATTTTTCAGTTTGTCGTTCACATTTATTCGCACAAAGCAATTATTTCCAGGATAAAAGAGAATTTTCATCACAACTTCCCTGCTGTAGGTAATCATGCATCAAGTCCTAGAGTGTTTCTTTTGAGCTTTGAAAATATGATTGACTAAGGTCACCCGAGAGCATTTAACGTCCTTATAATAATGTGTCTGCTCCACAAGAGGAGGAAACATGCACAAGGAAAAGAGAATGCTTTAGTGGAAGGATTTTATCTGATAGGAAAGCATTTGTCAAGGATTATAAGATACAACCTATTCATTTAAAAGTACCTTCTCTGCTCTCTTCGTCTCACTAAAAAGAAATATGAATTGTCCCTTTTCGCCCTTTTGATCCAACGTAATCTAAGAATCATTAATCTGAAAGGTTCCGGTTGAGAAATAACATTTAATTTAAATTGAAAATGAAACCCTGGTCAAATCAACACAAAACTTAGTGAATCTGGAAATATTTCACGGCATGTCTCCGTCGCTCCCCCTGCCACTTCAATGGAAAGCCAAGTAATAGAAATTCTTGTAATAAGAGACTCAATCTTCCGAGTGCGGCGTGCACCCCTCGGCGCGAATAAAGGACCTGTGAATTCACTTAATGAGACAAATTAGACAGAAATGACAAGGTCTTAGATATTGAAATTTCAAACAGTGGGTATAACTGTACTTCAACCACACATGAAATCAAAGCAAGTACCTTCTTTGTATTCATAGATTCTTGACTAACATATCTCACAGAATTATTACTCTGTCACACCATAACCTTGGGCACTGGAGCCATTTCAGATTGGCTTATTTGCATGTCTGTTTTTTTTTCTTGGGTAAGTCTGAGAACAGTGTACAGGCTGACGTATGAGGAGCTGCACGCTGCCAACATCTAGATATAACTAGTTTATTACTATTTTACTTTTGCTGCTTTAGGCAATCAGTTGGACCTCCTCATTTTTTGTTTAAAATTTAGATTTCAGTCGTTATAACATGAATGTATAAATGCTTGTCATTTCAAATTAATGATCAAATGTGTACTTAAATCTTCAATATCATTCATCTTTTTCCGTTTTTGATAGCCACCCCGCCGCACGCGTCCGGGAGCTGCGCTGGCATTTCAGGAATTCTTTCTTTCCAGGTATTTCAGCCGTTAGTGTCCCAGGTTTATATAAGCTGTTTAAAGAAAAATCACCCTTCGGAAAGTGGGAAAACAGATGTGTGTGTGTGTGTGTAATGAAAAAAAACATGATTTACTTTGACTGCAAAATGTTACAAATAGACACGCCGGCTTCGCTTCAGTGCATATTGGCGATGCTCTGAACTACAGCGAGAGGGCAAAATGCCACAAATGAAATTGCAAAGCTGCCACACAGACAAGTGATATTCATTTCCTTATACAGTGGTAGAGTCACAAGAACTGAAGGAATGAGAGTTAAAAAGAAAATGAACGAAAGACAGCAAACATACTGAGAGGAACAACAGCATGCGTCTGGACTTGGGGTTCATCTGAAAGTACTAGTGATGATCACTGAACACTGGAGAGGGATTGTTCTGATTGTTGTCACAACAAGACATCTACAATATAACCTTGTTCTTAGTTTACAAATGATGTTCCAAGACAATGTCCGCTCAGTGGAACATCATTACCGTCCCCAAGCTGGACCATGTGACAGAAATACAGCTGGATCGCTTGTATCCAAGGTCAACACACAAAGAGGCGTAATGTGGTCAGCTGAGCAGAGATGCTCAAGGGTTGATTGATGGAGAGCCAACGAGCCTGTTTTCTCCTCTTTTTCACAATATTTGTACAAAAGATCCAATGTTTGTTGTCCGACAGACGGCATGCTGGTGGATTGGTAATAGTTTGGACATCCATCTGGTTACAGTCACCAGGCCTGATGTCTGTTCTCAGCAATTGCGTAGCAACGAGGAAATATGAGACAATGGCCGTGTACCAGATGCACCCCAGGGTGCAAACAGTGTCCCATAATGATGCCAGGTCAATTTAGGCTGAGATAGATTCAAATAATCTGATAAGGAATCAACTTGGGGAATCAGGGAATAAACAATGGCTAAAGATTGTCAATGTTGTGAAGGCATCATTGCTTCAAAACACTCCAAGACACTCCTGGGTTTGAGCAAAATTAAAAGGCCTTCTTTTTTTTTAACATCGTAACACATACTTGCACTCCATATTGTTGAGTGAAACTATATTCTACTCATGCAGGGATGCAAAGATCCCTACGCAAGATTCAACAACTGAATGTCCAAAGAGCACCTGTATGGGACCACAAAGACCCAGCTGGGACTCTAGTCAATTCTTTCCATGCAATGGCTATTTTTATCTAGATTGGTTTGTGGAGAGCTCAATCAGAGCTTGTCAACACAAGCATCCAAGTGGGGCTTGCATTGGCTTTACCTGGGTGCAGAGTGGGATTTAAGTGGGTTGGTGTTTGGGCAGCCTAAAACAATATACACAGACTAGATATTGGCAGAGAGACTCGGATCATACCGAGGTATGGACAAACATACCAAGGCCCTGGTTGGGTGTCCAAGATGGGCCCAACCGTACACATATAATATGCCATATGATCTCCCCAACAAAGAAGCCAAGAGCTCTCCATCGCCCCCTGTGGGCTGGTTGCAGTATAGGTGATACATCTGATGCAGGTCCCAAATTTGTGTCAAAAGCACAGATGTGGCAGCGTATCTGGGTTACCTACTTCCTTCAGTGGGAAGAAGTGGAGGCGCGCTGCCCACGATATATAGAAGTCTTTGGGCTCAACATGGACTTATTGACTAGGCTGTCGGTTTAACTTCACCTTTTCCTGAGCCTGAAATACTAACAAGGCTCATTTGCCTCATGAGCCAGACGCTGTTGCATAAAGTTGTGATTTGAATATAAATGAGAGATTAAGGAATGTCCACGAGGGAGATAAGAAGTTAGGAAAGACAGAAAAAAAATGAAGCAATGAAGTTGTTAGAGCTGCTGTACAGTGGAGGAAAAGGCGAGCAGCGCTAGCAGGAGGGAGAGGAAGTCGACTGAGGTTCAAACCTTGAATATAATGTCGTCGATGAGCTGATGTACACATGTGTTAATTCGGCTTCAGATTGTGTGCAGCACTGTTTTTTAAGTATTCTGTCATGTAAGACTGTTGCACATCTCCACCGATAATAACATCCTCTTTATAAAGCAGTAAAACTCTGACAAGTCCGAATCTTTTAAATAATGAACATTCAAAGTCAGATACAATTTGAGTAAAAAGTAGGGTTTTACAGTGGATCGTTAATGGAGGCATATAGAATGGGGAGAAAACTGTCATAAATACGTGGCTCCACAGCTCTGATTTGGCTCGGCTCTGCTCCGCCACCGGATTCCTGTCAGCGCACACTGGACCCAAACACATCAAGCAGACAGCCTGGCAGTGTGATGAGACCAAATAGGTCATGCTGTATTCCAGCAGCCCCGTACAGACGGATGTTGGAGCTGTGTAGCCCGACAGAGACATCTGTCACACAGGACCAAATGATGACTGTCTTTTGATAAAAAAAGCTCCAGGGATTAGACCGTGCTAATGATGCTCTCGGTTTGAGATGCAATAATGTAGAGGCTTCAGAATGAAGAGCCCTTGTCCTTGTAGTTTAGGCTTAGTTGTGAGTGCTAGAGACAGCGTGCTGCTGGCCAGGAGGACAAGGGCTTTAATTACCGCTCCTCAATGTCAACACTGTTGGAAGTGCTGAGATGTCAGTATCTCAAAGTTTCCTACAGTTTCATTTCGTTGGCATCTACAAATTCAACGAGAGTCTTCAGCTTCATCATAACAGCAATCAGGACGACATCTTATGTTTTATAAAACTGATGGAAGCTTTCATGATTTGGTAATTCAGTTTTGACAAGGTGTTCACATTGTAGCACTCATTGTACGTAGGAAGGAAACACAAGTCAGTGAGTGACTTGTCCTGTTGGATCTCACCTGGTTCAACCTGCTTCCATACAGTCTGATGTGATTTGGGGATCTAACAGGATTGCTGCTGTAGCTTTATAATTGCAGGCGAGATGAAAGTGTTATGCATTATGCTAAATAGCCAAACCTATCCGCACGCCACACGTGGGCGTGAGCCAGCTGCTGAGTGTTAGGAAATTATCAAAATCACTTTAAATTATCTGATTACAAATATTAGATTATCTTCCACAAACTTTGTGCCTGGTGATGATGTCCTTCAGTGTGTGTGTGTCATACTTTGTGAAACTTCCCTTGGAAAGTGTGCCATCACTGCAAGAAACAACTTATCAATTTTTAATAATCTACCTTCACTTCTTTTAGATTGAGTATTTATATTGCTGCCATTGTTATTATTATTCTGCTTGTGTGGCTGCTGAGCCGGTTACAGGAATCAGTAAAAAGAAACTGAGATTGTTTTGGATCTTCAACAGATGTCTGTCACTCACATCACACTCATGCAGAGTAGACCCTCACATTTCAGACCATCCAGATGTTTGCTTTTATTGGCTCTTGGGATGGAAACATGGGTCTGTTGGTGAGTCTGCCACACTGAAGACTGAAATATCTCATCAGACAGAAGGATTGACATGAAACCTTCCACAGATATACGAGCAC
>CAAKHC010012590.1:0-13062 GCA_901007825.1 Macroramphosus scolopax
GAATCTCCCCAGGCGGCATAGTGGTGCATATAAAGCGTGCTGTGGCGCCCTCTGGAGGGC
Source organism: Macroramphosus scolopax (assembly GCA_901007825.1). Taxonomy (NCBI): domain Eukaryota; kingdom Metazoa; phylum Chordata; class Actinopteri; order Syngnathiformes; family Centriscidae; genus Macroramphosus; species Macroramphosus scolopax. The sequence goes on from CAAKHC010012590.1 coordinate 61, forward strand.
AGGAAGCTCCACTGCTGCTCCTCTAATGGGGTTTATCTTGATCTGTGTTCACATTAAGATGTGTGCAGTGATGCATTGAGGCAGGTGACTGACGGATGCTCTAGGTCAGATTAAACATAGACTTATATTCTGTTTAACATAAAATATCTGCAAGATGATGGTATACTGATATACTTCTCCTTGGGATTGTTAAAACTGCAGCACCAGGGTGAGACACCCTCCATCACGGAGCTCTTCTTCAGATCAATAAGTGCTGTTGTGGTTTTAAGGAGGACTTGCGGTTGCAGCTGTAATTGGTGCGTCTCTGCTGCCGCGGTCACTGTTCCCCGGCCAGAGGCCAGCTCGCACCAAAACATTCCTCCACACGTCTGTAGGGTTTTCCAATAAGATTCTCCGATGCTACCGCGAGGAAGGGTTTCGCAGCGGGCTATTTTTAGGAACAGCTTACGGCGGAGCTGCTTCTAACCCAGTGTCTGCTTTTGGGGACGCTTGTCTTGCTTTTCATTCTTATTCCGGGATCAAACACACTTCTCAGGTGTGTGAAATCGGACCACTGCGCAGAGGCTGGGGAGGAGATGACGCTCGTGTCGGCGACCCCTGTGTCGATTACTGTAAAAGGTGCTGAAGTTATTGGATTCTCAGGCGGCAAATGGATTTAAATTAAAGATGACAGAAGAATGTAGCTTCAAATGGAAAAGTGAGACAAAAACAGGAAGATAGTTCGACTAACTTTGTGCCTGAGGTATCGTAAACGACAGCAGCCACATCCTTCGCCGTTGCATCGAGGACATTGTTCTTTTCAAGAGCTATTAAGGCTTTGAAAAGTCTTATTTTGTTGCAAAAAAACAAGCCTGAAAGACACTTGTTGAAATGCTACTTTACTGATAATGGTGAGAATAGCGGAGAATAGAAGTTCAGCAGCGCAAGATAATAAAGCAAAGACAGTCATAATGGGGAAGAAGATAAAACCCTTGAATGCATTATCTCTATATTAAAGGAGTTTTACTTTAGTGGCATTTAACAGTGACGTCGCAGAGCGTTTTTCGTTGCTTTAGTTTAGCAATCATCTTTAATGGCTCTTGACGATAACGTCTTAGCTGTTGTTTTTGTTCTGTCTTCCACAAAAGTTTGAGAATTTTTTCCGTGTGTTCCAAGGACACTTGGATGTGAAGGCCGCCCTCCCCCCCGGGGTTGAGAGTAGTCCTTTCCATGGCATGTGTGGGATGATCCAACTGACTAACAGTCCATTCTGAGACCAGGAAGGGTCAGAGTCACTTGATATGACTGCGTTTTCCATTCCTCAAAGTTTGACATGTCGCGTTATAGCCAGAAAAACGAGTGTGTGTACGTGTGTGCGCATGCAAGTGTCTGCAGCGGGGTCGGCGCTGGCTGCTGATGATTTATTATACTGCTTGAAGGGACTTGTACTTTCATGAGGTCACATGAGTAACATGGCAGTCAGGCATAGCACACAGTTGCTGTGTGGCCCTGCTGGCAACGGGGAGGCGTGCCAAAGCAGAGAAAAACAGATTCCAGGTTGCATATATTCTTCACACACACACACACACACCTGCCCACACTGACGCAGACACACAATCAAATAATGTAATCCAGGATTAAAAACTCCTTTATCACCTGCACATTTTGCAAATGTTATGCAAATGCGCATAAGCTACTCCAAAGGCACTCCAGATGTAGGCCTGTCCTTACAGGGACTTTATTCCACAATGTTTTATATCATTATGTTACAATATTGGAGGACGTGGCAAAAGTTACGAGGTGAAGTTATGGTGAATACATCCATGTAAGCAAAAAGGCCTGTCCAGCTTGTGTGCTCCAGGCTCAAAGTGGACGGGGACGCTGCCCCTCATCAGGCTTCCAGCAGTTGACCAATAGGAAGAAAGTGGTTCAATAGGGATAGAGTCAGAGTTTGATAATCCTGCTAACAGGCTCCTAGAAGCAACATTAATGTTTATAGTCCTGTTGGATCATATGGTGAATGGTGCACATCAGCCTCTTGTGGCCACAATGAGTATTACAACTACAAACAACCTACGGTTTCAGTATTTCGGACTTCTTCAATATATATTGTGCAAACAAATAAGCTTCATGATGTCATGTTTAACTGTATCGGACTAAAACCCGTTTCTCGTCTTCCAGGTTGGGGCAAAGGGGGCAAACTTTATTGGTGTGTCGGTGAGGTACGGCAGCATCGGGCAGCATGGTGGCACCTGCATGAACCCGAAGGAGAAGCCTCATTTCTTGGTAAGTGGCACTTTAATAAGTACAAAATACATTATTGCTTTTATTGTTCTATACTATAATGTAACATTTATTTATATGTATTGTCAATATACAGATGTGATACTTTGCAATTGGACTTTCCGCTCCAGGTTTTGCCTCATAGTCATTACCCACAATGCATTGCCTTTGGCCTTCAAAATAATAGTAATAACACATTTCTGTATATTAAAAAAAAATCTTGTAGGTTCAACTAGCATCTTAATGAAGTTTGACTGAAAGGATTGTAACTTTGATATATGAAAACAAGAGGAGATAAATAAGAACATTGGACAGTTTGAAAATAGACACCGACACCAAACCACAAACATCATTCTAACCCGGTCATGGGACGACTTAATGGAACAGTTTTTCATATTTAACTAACGTCTGAGAACTAAAAGCTGTTCTCAGAGGAGAAGCTCCCCGCACCCCCCGGTGCCCGTGCAGCGATGTTGCCAGATAAATGCATTCAACGGGGGTATAAATATTGCACGGTGAGTACATGGAGGGCTTTTTGGCCGATAAATTATTAGAAAGTCCGATGGCTTCACGCCAGCCTCCGAGTATATCTTGCTCAGCCTCACCCTGCAGTAAGCTGCCGCCGGGGAATTGTGGTTGCAGGCACGCCACAAATAACTGGAAGCAATACCGGGAATCCATCACACTCATCCCGCATGTTGTCTGCGTACACTCGAGTGCGCTTCAACAACAGCTGGCTGGCGAAACAGACACACACAAACATGGAATTAAGAGGACGTTGAAGTGAAATACACACATGCATTGTACCCTGTTGCACACATGTGATATCGTGTGTTAGGTGCAGGACTGAGAGTGAAAATGTTTACCAGAATACTTTGATAGGTGCTTAATCCCGGCGCTGCACTTTGCCAACTCTTTGCACTCACTCTCAGAAGAGCAGACCTGGATGAATGATGATGAGTCTATTCGCTCGACATCAGCAGAACAAGGTCGTGAAACGAGTCCGTCTTTCCTTCCGCTAAATCACTTCCCATTTGCATAAGATAATCATGTAACTCGGCGGAGCATGAAGTTAATGGTTAATACATCTGATTGTACCCAATACAATGAGAAGAATAAAAGACGATCAAAATAAGCATCTAAATGGAAAAAAAAGAGGACTTTAACTTGGCGCTCTGCATTGTCAAACCAATGTCAGGCAGGTTGGGTCTTTTGGTGATTAGCAGAAGAAGAAAAAAAAAAAAAAAAAGGGCATAATCCCCAGACTGCTGACGTATTCCTTTTGAAAACCGCCTGTCTGAAAAAGACAGATATGCTCTGGAAAATGGATCAAATCTGTTTTATATTAGATAGCAGCTAGCGGTTTCCCTGGGTGAAGCTCTGCTAAGCCACAAACAGACAGGATTACAGATTGAAGTACTGGTCATAGTAGAGCAGGAACATACCCAAAAAAAAAAAAGGACAATAGTAAATGATTAGTGGCAACTTATGATAACCTCCAAATTGACTACTTAAATTCACTCCAGTGTTTGCTCTGGGAGTTCCAGGGTTGTTCAGAGGATGTGTTGTGGGTCCAATTTTACAGCCTCTCTGCTAATTTGCTGTAATAAAACGGCTAATTCCTTGACATTACGTCGCTATTGTGATTAGGAGGAAACAAGCATTGAAAATTAATTGTATTTTCCCTGCGAAGGAGGACTAATTCTGCGGAGCTGAGCTGCCGCCGTGTGTGTGTTTAATGAGATGCATGGATTTGTCTCAAGGCACTATGGATGAGGTGTTTAAGTCTGGTGCATATTTTATGACCGTTAACTGCGCGGTGGCTCGCTCATTAGTCGCGAGACAGGTAATGGTTCTGGCGCCTTTTTGAAATGCATGATAGCATCTCACTACCGAGCCGGAAGGCACAAAAAAAAAAAGTGCATATCATGGTGCAAACATGCACGTCAAATATTATCAATTAGAGCCTCTGCAAACAATCCCAAGAGACTGTGGAGCATCTTTACAGTCACTAACTTCCCGCTGTATCAATGCAACGAAAGATGTTTACTCATCTAATGCATGTGTGGATGTTTCCATCAGCAGCAGCTTCCAGGCCGCCACAAGATGGTGCTGTGCATCACCACTTGAAATCAAGCGAACGAGTTGGTACGGGGCCGCCCCATCCAAACGATTGGCTTCCATTAGTCATCGTCTCCTAGATTTATGAGATGATTTATTAATGAAATGATTCTATGAGGGACTCCAACATTGGTCCCTGGTGGCTCTTTTACCCCTGATACAGATAATTTATTACGCTTGTTAAGAGGATTGTCCAGATTGAATTTATTTATTGGTATTGACTTCACATCAAATGATACATATGTACATATAAATACATATATCATGAGCTGGGGTGCCAATTAAACAGAAAAGTGTTTATATAATAATAGTTATTCCTTGCGAGACCAAACTGTGAGTTAAAAAATAGAAATAAATCCACTGCATCACACTGTATGAGTTGCATGCATTAAACTGTATGCAGTCGGTGGTATAACATAGTTTATATTGCAGTTACAATAACATCCAGTAGATGGCAGTCTGTCAATACAGAATCCTTGCAGCCGCACACCCACAGCTCTTCAAGTAGGTGTGCCTGCTGTCATCAGAGGTCCCCTCACTTGCAGCGTCTTCCATGTGCAGTGTGACAGGTGAACGCAAAGTGACGCAGATTAACTTTTATTGCCGCTGTTAATTAAGTGCAAAAAGGGGTGTTTGGATGTGCCGCAAACAAGCCGCAGACGGATTAACCTGCGCGAGGAAGTCGTAGCTCCGACCACCTCTGCAGTGTTTCTTCCCCTCCTTCATTTTCTCCCCCTTATATATCGCTCACGCTCCATCTCTCACACTCGCGCAGAGCCGAATGGCGTCATCACTCGCATATGCACTCGCGCACACACACACACACACACACACACACACACACACACACCTCCTTGCCATCTGTCTGTGCAGCGGCCCGTGTCGCTGGCACTGGGAGCAGTTGGGAGCAAGAGAGTGAAAGAGAAAGTGTCTCTTGGCTCTGCGGTCCGGATTCCCACTTCCTCTCTTTTTCGCTCCTGCTGTGCTGTTGTCCGTCAAACGGTCTCACGACATCTCGCTCCCTCCCCGCTATTGTTACACCTTCATCTCAACGCCAATCGAAGAAAGGAACCTTCGTGCGTTTCCCGCCGATTCCCGGTTATGAATTCCAGCACGGTTCATTAGGAATGGGCTACACGTTTTTCCTCTCTGAGGTTAAAGCCCACAACTCAGCAAGAGGAAAAATAAACATGCTTGATTAGTTTATGGATTGGACGTTTCAAATTAATACTGCAGAGAGCAGAATTACACTCACTGTTAGTTCAGACTAAATAAGGACGAGGGACTGAGTGCATTCATGCGCCTGGAGAGAGGAATCTGCATCTTTCTGCATGCTACTTGATTCTATTAAGTTTGTGTGTGTGCCAAATTATATATATATATACATACATATATATGTATGAAACCAGGGTATCCAAACAAATTACACAAATCCACATGAGCAAAGGTGATTCACTCACATGAAGTAAATATTGTATCCACCGCTCAAGACTTTTCTCCTCCTACCGTTATTATTTTTTACAACCATGCAGCTCCACAAAGAGCTTTCGTAGGCAGCTTAAGTAATTCAAACAAAAATGCATTTCCATCTCGCGGTCCCCATTTAGCCCCGCTAGCCAAAGTGCCTTCATAACGGTGCTATATTCAATTGGAGTGATAAGAAATGGCAGCTATCAGCGGGGGTTTGGAAAGCTGCATATAACTGTTATTGTGCGCGTGTATATAAAAATTGATTTATGTGGCCCATCACTTAGCAGGCACAGTGTGGGGATGACTGTGGGCTAATGCAGTATTATGGACGAGTGCAAAGGGTTAGGGAGAGGGCCAGGTGGCGCCTCAAGGTGATGACGGTAGGACCACATAACTACTATCCATGAAAAACTGTCTCTTCAATGGACACTGCATGTTATTTTTAAATCTCCTACTTCATTTAAGGTATTTCTATGAGATTAAAAACAACAAATATAGTGCTATAAGTGGAGGAAGGATGATCATTATTGGTGTATTACTGCGGTGTGAAAGAAAATAGACGTCCCCATCAGAAACAGAGAGGCTCATTAAAAGTGATGCATGCAGATGTTTATCGCCCCCTTGTGGCTTGTTGCAGTATAGGTCGTATATCCTCCACACACCTACCATGTAACTGAATGACACTTGAGACAAACTAACATATTACAGTACACATACAATACATTTTTCACATATTATAGGTAATTATTTGTTCAAGGGATAATTTTTCTGAAGCTTTTGTTTTTAATAAGTTATTTGATGTTCTATGAAGACGGTGTGACCACGTCTGTTATCTCTGGTCTCTACTGCCGTCACTGTATTTGGAATATTGTGGCTTCATTTTCGTACAGATGAAGGAAGGAATAACTCTCCTTTCACCTATTAAACAAGTCAAAAACCCTCCTTATTTTCTGATCCAACCCCAGATAATTCCCAATAAAGGTCCTGTACATGCAGATACTTCACCTTACATTCTAAATCAAACTGCAGATCTTTTTAAACACATTTGCCTGCAGAATGAAGCTCTAAAATCGAGACCTTTTGTTTTGCATTTTGTATCCGAACACAAATCAGACCCCGAAAAAGCTACTTTAAATATGGATCTCTCTCTCCATTAAAGGCGTTTGGATGAAATAGGCTTGGCAGTATAGCAAACAGCCTAATGCTTACCCATTGGCGCGGAGCTGGTGCCATGTCCCGACTTGTAAATCAGGCCCATTGAGGTAGCATAATGCTGATGATTATGACATCCAGTCGCATGGGAGTGATAGAGGAACGCTGAGTTATGGGCTCGGGGAGGATGCCCAGAACTGAAGAGTTTCGCAAATGGACAAGCACTTTCACCAAAACACAAGTCCCCAGATGGGGACTAATGCTGCAGTTGGCGGATGTGTCACCCAAATGAGTGCACATTAGCTGCTCAAAAACCCACGGAATGGTGAAGTCTGTTTGTTTCTCTCCGCTTCACTCTATTACTGCTAAATAACGTTTCAAAAAAGAAAAAAAAAACACACCGGCTGAATAAAAAGAGCAAGACGCGGTGCTTTGCGAGACTTGTGTGTTCCGCCGGCTTGTAATGCATCACTTAACTAGATGACTTCACGATGATGGGAAATGCATTTTCATCCACTGTATTGCAAAAGAAAAGAAAGGCACTGTTACGCATTCTACTTTATGCGCCCGGCTCCCCTTTGTGGATGAACAATCAGTCACTCGCATTGATTGTCAGCCATGATAATATAATCAGACGTAAAGCCTGACAAGGCTGGCCGGTCCGATAGATCAGAGCTGCTGACAGCAGAGCTATGCACAGGTCATAAACCCTCACCTTCCCTGTTTGACCCCGCATCAATTTGACTCTTTCCAATATGAATGCAAATAACAATGCATTTTTGGTGACATGTTTATGGTTATCTCTGTATCTCCCTCCGCTCCGCCTGCTGCCCCTAAGTGTGCTGATGTTACGGAGCTAATGGGATTCAAAAAGGTAACCTATTGCGCCGTAGTGGTCAGCTCACGACCGGCCCTCCCCGCCCGGAATCCACCCCCCAAACGTAAACACAAGCGCCTGCACAAGCCTCCATCGTCCTCCATCCTAGTCACTTGTGTATGCATTGAGCTGATAAGTACTGCGGTTCATTTTCCCCATGGCAAGGCACAGTAAAAAACTGGGGAGTAATAATTGCTTTGGAGGGAGGGGGGGGGCGAGACGGGGATGGCTAAATATGCTTGATTGCCTCCTAAGCTTTGGTGCTGTGTAATGAAATATGGCTGCTGCAGACAGGGGCTCCTGTGCGATAGCTTTCTTGTCACTTTCCCTTTTTTTTTTTTTTTTTACCCTTTTGCTCCTCTGTTCCGGCATTTTTTTTTTTGTCTTTGCTCACCGGATGCCTTTGTTGCAGGACGGAGTCCATGAAAGCGTTTCGTCGCCATTGAACACTTATCTTCGCTATAATGTAATAATTACGGGACACTGCCGTCCGACCTGATTGAGTATTCCTTACCGCATCAAAACGTCGGGATTCTTTGCATTCGTCTATTCGGCGATTTAATTTGCGGATTTATTAGCGTGAGCAGAAAAGAACGTAGATAACGCGGAACTCTGCAGAACACTGTTAATGACGGCAGGTGAGGGACGCTAGCATCACCAAGCACTCACGTTGTAAGACCCTAAAACTCTAAATAAGACCTAAATATGTTTGTGCATGCAATTAAATACTCTGTTTTTACTTAATATTAACCAGTAAAATGAACGCTGAATAACATGAATAAGACTTTTTGTGTCAGTCACAATCATCCTACAATAAGGTTTTTAAAAGACGAGTCACATTAAAGCTCGCTGTAACCACCCAAAGCACATTCCTCACTCTTAAATAAGTAGCTAATCATTCTCAAGAATATTAGTCCGAAGGCTCGTTCGGGCGCAGCGGCATCTGCTAATGTATTTAGCGGGGAAAACAGCCGGAGAAAATCCCCCCCCCGCCCCCCCCCCCGCACATGAAACGCAAAGCCTTTTCCTTTTTCTCTTGTTCCCTCGCAGAGTAACTCACAAGCCTAATTTGTTGTGCTGCTTAAAGGAAAATGTAATTACGCTTGTTTTCATTTAAATTCACAAAACCAATCGATAGCTGTGTTGAAGTCATTCTCTCTCTCTCGAGCGCGCCTGCAATTTCCTGTCGCCTCAGCTGAAATATGGATGCAAGTATTCCGTGCACAATACCGACCTTGTTGAATAAATACAAACGGAGATAACACTGTTTTTCTTCCTTCATGAAGTCTAGCGAGCTTGATTCGTGCCTTTTGTGTTGTTGTTTGGAGTTGGTTACACGGGGAATGCGATGCACCGAGATACCCAGAATGCACCGCGCCCACCGCAGGTTGATTAAGCTATTCATCCCTGTCCTCTTCCTGTCTTGTCTTTTTCTCGTTTCATGCAGTTCTCTTTCCTGAGACGTCGACGACAGCATGAGACCTGTGGCAGGTGAGAAACTCAAACGAATGGCTGACGAAGCTGACGACAGGAGTCCTGCATTATTTCCCATTTGCTTCAATTTAGCGCGACACGCCAAGGGCGAGTTTCTTTTTTTTTTTTTTTTTTTTATGTTTTCAAATTGTATCAGCGAAGGCTTTTGGCTTTCACGTGTCCAAGCATCCGTCTTTGTTTCAAAGAGAAATTGCCCATTTTAGCGCCGAGACAGTCCAGAGAATATGTCAAGCGATATCAAATCGAGCGCTAAGCTGAATCTTGACTCAAGCTCAACCCACCGCGCCTCCGCCCCCACAGCTCCTGACCTGTGACAGGGCGGGGGGGAAGCAGACTATATCTGGCAACCTAAACCTTTTTAAAGTGACTGAGAGAGCGAGGGAGACTGACTGGCGCTGATGGGACCAGACTAGGACTCTGAGATGCTGTGCTGCACTGCGCCCGGGCCTCACAAGCCTGATTGATAGAGTGTGATGAGACTGTCACTGAGCAAGGAGAGCGGCAGCGAAGATAGGCGAGATGGAGGGAGGGGAAGGGGGCTGACCAGGGAAGAGAGATAGAGGGAAATAAATTTGAGAACATGTGAAGGAGGAAGCGAGGGAATGAAGTGACTGGACGAAATGTGTTTCGGACACATAAAGGACGGGAAGGGACGGGGTTAGAAGAGGTGAGGCAGATACCGGAAGGCTCGACTCATTTTTGTGAGGTCAGTTCGACAGATTCGGTTGACGATAAATTCGAGGAACTCACCTTGAAATCCAAAAAAAAAAGTACAAAATGTGCGACTCATTGGAAAAAGAAATTGTGAAGCAATCACAGCTTTTAAGAAAGGAAGCAAACAAAAAAGTGACAATGCCCCGTAAAAAGGGTTTGTGTTCTGACTGTCTCTCCTCCAAGAAGGTATTTTTAATTCAGACGAATCATCATCTGTTATGTGTTCGCAAAAGATAAGAATAATTAAGTTATTATGGCATTGAAAATGTTATACGAAGGTTTACAGGCAACGTACTTTAGTTTGTTTTGCACCTCACAGCGAGAAGGTTTTGGGTCCGCCTCTCTTCGTGGAGTTTGCATGGTTTCCTCCGGGTGCTCCGATTTCCTCCCACACACTAAATACATGCAGTCAGGTTGATCGGAGTCTCTAAATAACCCACAAGTCTTCAGACACAAACTGCAACTACAAACACATTTCCCCTCCACTGTACGTCGTCCATACGGATGTCAGGAGCAGTTGACTCCCTTGTTTATCAGAACATGATTTGGACACAGTGTGTCTCAGCGATGAATGAATACAGGCTGAGCTAAAGCTCTTTTCTGGGAATTCCACAGTCGGTGATTTCAGACTCAATAAAGGTCCCGTGTTTTACTTTTATCCTTGCCTGAGGAGGAAGGCTGACTCACCAAAATGCTAAAGTTATTATTAGCGGCTCGCATGTGTGGAGGGAAAGCTGTGTGCATGACAGAGAGAGAGAGAGAGAGAGCGAGAGAGGCCGAGCGTCGGTAAGTGTTTGCAGGAGCAGCACAGGGGGGGCTTATCTGCCGTCTGCCAAGCCTTGACCAGGGCCCTGACTCCTGCGCTCCCGCCTTCCTTCTGTCCCTTTCCAGCGGGCTTCCTTCTAGTCTGGGATCTGCACGGCAGCCAGGTGAAATGAGCAATTCCCATTCAGGGACAGGAGCACCGCATAGACTCGACCTGTGAAATGGCTGCTCACTTTGGCAGATCAATGCACTCTTTCCCTCATGCGCTGCCACTGAGTGATAGCCTGGAAGGAAAAGGAGGAGGAGGGGGGTGCAGAAAGATGGGAGAGGTGGTTTTCTATGTTTGTTTGTGTATGTGTGTGTGTGTGTGTGTGGAGTGGATAGGGTGTTAGCAGGGCCATTTAATGATATTTGCCATGGCTGCTCTGAGTGAGTGCTGTTGGAGGGGAAAAAGGGAGACGCTTTGCATAAACTCAGAAGACATGCAATATTGCTGTTGCCTCTTTGGCAAGTGAAAGGGTCCGTCGCCATCCGTCGCCAGTCCCACCGGATATGAGAATATTCAGCAGCCGAATTGCAATTTTTTTTTTTTTTTTTTTTTTTTTTTTGCAGATATGAATGATATTAGTGACAATCGTATTAAAAATGCTTAGTTGTGCTAAAATGAATTCCGTATCTCTGCAGCGCTCAGAGAGACTCATATGTCAGACTATTATTGCATAGGCACAGGTTGCTGTGGGCCTGTAAGGGAAACTGAGAATGCATAGATCGGACTAATTTCATACATAAAGAAGACAAAACCTTATTTTTATGACACATATATACACTTCCTGGTATACTGCGTATTATTTGACAATAAAGATACAACTGTGTTTCATATATGTACACATATATGTATCAATTTCCATATTACAGACCCCTGAATTTGCTCATTTACAACCTTTCTAGACATGAAATGACGCTATTAAAGAGGTGCAAGTGCAGTCGTCAACACCTTATTATTCAAATATGTGTCATATAAATTGAGGTGTATAAAAGATACGACAGATGCATTCGTTGTAAAGACTCCGATCCGACCATGCACAGGCTTGGACCCTGCAAGTGATTCACGGTCGTATCCTCACTGTGTTTGACAAGCCTTGACTCAGCCACAGTCTGGGTGATCTCTCAATCCGGTCCAATAAGACGGAAAGACTGAAGTTGCTTAAAACCTCCTCGATAACTGGATTTCCTTGCAGATCATTCGATCGATGCTCCGCACACACAGAGGACCTCGGTGCTTCTGTAAGCAAAGCAAACAGCCGCGCACCTTCGGCGGAAGAGTTGATTAACATGAGCAAATGAAATCACCCTCTCGTGAATCGCGGAGGAACGACGGTCTCAGAGCAATCCGGACCACTTCAGATTCATTAACGCCTGGTTGGCCAATCTACACAGACTTAAAATTACATACTGGACAAACTGGGAATGAATGAACGAGCAAATTAAGCTCCGTTCGGACAGGGGAGAACGCACGCTCTTTCAGTTTTATTCTTTGTGTAACATAAGTACAGCCTTGTCGTAATTACAGCCTTAATCATTCGTCAACTGCGAACGCCAATGCGTCACATATGAGTTTTCACTATTTCTGCAAGGTCATGAAACCTCTCCTCGATTCGTTCACACAGAAGCTTCCTGATTTACAAATGAGTCAGTACGTTTCCATGGGCAGCTTACCCGATAACGCAATTACCTCCTACCACCCGCTGTGACCCCCTGCTGTGGCTTATCCGAAAGTACATGTCGGAGAAAACATTCGAGAAACAATCGAGAAACCGGCCGAAGCATTGCTAACTCCGATCCGCTATGTGGCGCTGGAGCGCTTTTGGCCGCGGTGAGAGTAGAAGAAGAGCGGTGAGCATAGTAGAAGCGTAGAAGAAGAGCGCCGACCGCGTTCGATTATAGTCTTTAATATAGTATTTCTTCAAGCTTTAACCACAGATTCATGACAGGTGGTAAGCCATGGTGTCGTTTGACGTCGTCCTGGAACAACGCCTCCTTTTATTGCGTCGCTCGTGCTGTCTTCGTCTCCTTCCATGTCCGGGTGAAAGTCGCCGGCGGAAATAGTCGCGCATGCGCAGACTGCGTTTCTCGTTACCAGTTTGCAT
>CAAKHC010012593.1:0-17796 GCA_901007825.1 Macroramphosus scolopax
TGGGGGCAGGAGGAGAGCGTCTGGGTGACCATGCCTGCGCTGGTCTCACAAAACCTGCCTTTGCCCAAGTCTGTCGCAAGCCTGCCTGCCACGCTCAAATCAGCTGGTATGTGGCTGAGTTTGGACTGGTAAGTGAAAGGATGAAGTATGTGTAGAAAGATTCTAAATGATTTCATTTGAATCTAATATTGTTTTATTCATCAGTTGATGATCTCTCTCTTTTGTCTCTGCAGTGCACTCGCAGCTGTGACGGTGGTGTGAGAGACAGGCGAGTAGGCTGTTTTGATACCAATCGGAACTCCTACCCAGAGGACAGGTGTGGACCAACGAGCAAACCGGTGACTGTGGAGGCATGCAACACACAACCCTGCCCTGAAAATCAAAGTGAGACAGTCTGAAACAGTAGCACACTCTTTTTGATTTTTGTGCTTATTAGTACCTAATCAATAATCTCCCTCTTTATCACTTCAGTGGTCCCAAGTGTGCAGCAGCCGAGGGGACATGAAAGCACCGTGATAGGATTCGTGCCCTATGTTCCAGGAGTCCCGTCAAGTATGTAGAACATGAGGCTGTTTGGTGAAAACGCTAGGATGTTCTGTTTGCATGCTGGAACATGCTGGATCATGCACTTATTTATACGTAGAGCCGATGCAGCAATGAAGAAGATGGGTAAAGAATTTTTAAATGGATGTGCAGGCATTTATTTTCGCATATACTTCTGCCTCAACTTATGTTCTAATTGCTGCTGTCTAGACTATGATTGTGCTGCATGACTTTCTTTTGCTACCTTACCTCTGAAGGCCATATTTAGCCAGCCTACTAGTTAATTTAATGCACAGGTCTATAACATGTACAGTATGCATCATCAGCTATGTCTGTGTTTACTTGCTTTAGCGCCGAAGCAACATGCAAACATCGCCTATGATCCCTACCCCTCTGTGATTGGTCCTCACTGTGCACAGTCATATTATGGCTGCTGTCCTGATGGCCATACCGCTGCCACGGGGTCCAGACATGAGGGCTGCTCCCAAAATGTCTGCATTCGCACCAGGTAACGTTTTGTACAAACATAACATTACTTCTTATTGGCTCAAGTGTTTTCTACCTTGAAAATATCTCTCTTTCTCAGGTTCGGCTGCTGTTTGGATGGAGTGACTCCAGCTACAGGATTCGGACGAGCTGGATGTCCTGAGTACCAGAACACTGTGGTAGGAATTCAATCTTTTCATCCACTATTTTTATTGAATTCATTAGATGTTTAACGTAATTCCTATTTTAAAGGCTTAAATGGCTCTATCTACTTTATATAACTGCAAGAAAATTGGAAGATTTACTATGTCTATCTTTCTCTGCTCTTTGCTAACCAGCACTCACAAGCCCCGGCCCCACCAGCCACAGGGGCTGTGTGCTCTCTGCCACGCGACGAGGGCCCCTGTGACACCTGGAAGGCTCGGTTCTACTATGACTCAGGCACGGGCAGATGTACCAAGTTTTGGTACGGGGACTGTCAGGGCAATGCCAATAACTTTATTACTATGGAGGCATGCCAGAGAGAGTGTGGAGGTGAGGTCAGGGTGCGTCAACCTGCACCTCGCAGAGGTGTTATCACGAGAGGGTCAATCAGGAGTGTTCAGAGGGTGAAGGCATAACCATGCTGACCACTGATACCTCCAAATCATGGGATGACAAGAAGCCCTCTCTATGAAGATTTAAAAATCTGAATGAACAAGAAAGATAATCAACATCACTTTACTTCATTACTGAAAGAATCACTCCGTGTTCGGATTTTATTGTTGTCTTGTTTTTTGACACTTTGTTTAATGCTGAACGTTGGTGTATTCATTTATGTATTTTGGATAATGTACCAGGGCAAAAATAAAAGTATGTGAAAACTAATAAAAACATTTCAGCCAACTGTGTCCTTGGAAAATTATGGTGTGGTTTGCTCGCTCTTTAATATGACAACTCCTTTCTTCAGCTTTTATGAAGTGTATTGAAGGGATTCAACTAACTTTGATACATTTGTAAACATTTAAGTATAGTTGAAATGTAATTCTGCTGCTCTTTGCAGAGCCAAATATTGCACATATAATATATAGTTAGTGTAAATATCTTGGTTAATTTTTTTATGCAAAGATGTGTTGCTTACGAAGGGGACTAACATACTGGCTGAATCAACAGGATGAGTGCTTGGATCTATATTGAAAAAGGAAATGGTGGACTGTCCTTAGTTTCTCAACCTCCACTAAACTTTATGATTCACTAATTTTTCATTTTTATGAGACGCTTGGTCGTTTCAAGGCCAGCCTTTTATTTTGAAACACAAACTTTATTTTGAAAGACCTTTGCTATTCAACCGGAAAAATATTTTTTGTATTTCCCTTGGACATTTTAGCTCAAACAAGCTCGACGCAAGTCGAACAGAAAGGCATTTAAACATTGGTTTATCGCAGTTTTTTGCATTTCAATAAACATACAGGGTCTGCAGTCAACACAAACATGGTAATTGCGTTTTGGTTTCTCGTTTCATGTTATCAAACTCGTAGCATTATTTACATTACCTGCTGATAATCCATTATAGCAAAGCTAACAAGCTAAGAGGCTAACGTGTACCATTCAATTAAACATGAATTATATCTCACTTCTACTCTTACCAATAACACTTACCAATCCGTTAACACCTAGCTATCTTTTCTCTTAGCCCTAAATGAAGATGGTGGATTTCGGATTTGTAAAAGACAATCGCTAACCTTAGTTAAAACCTTGTGAAGTAGTCCGGTTTGTTGACGTTCACCTCCTGTTTGTAAATCACCGTGGAGAGCTTTTCTTAACACTGGCTTGTGTCACAAAATGACACACAACTCGGCAGCAGTGTACGAGCGAATTTATGTTCACGGGGCTATGTTGTTTTATTTTTACAGTAAAAACGATTTTTATCATTTTCACAGTCGCACACAATTTTGCTTGTCCAGCCGACCAAGAGACCTGAGGGCCGCACATATGCTGACTATGAGTCGGTGAATGAATGCATGGAAGGTTAGTTTTTATATTCACTTTCAACAGTTTTACAAAAGTTTTCAGTCACAAAACGCAGTTTTTCTGTCTATACTGGTTATGTATTTAATTTGTCGACATTTCACATTTAAAATAATGCAATTTGGCTATATTATTGTAATTATTGGAGGGTAGGCTAACTTTAAACCCCATATAATGTTTCTTTGTGGTTATAGTATGGAACATATGTGTAGTTGGCACTATTACTCTGTGACTGCCTTTTCATTCAATTTTATATTGAACGTGTGTAATGTGTTAACTGTGCTATGACATGACACAACACGCAATATGCCCAGTTAAGTGAACAATGATATTTCACATCAACTGTTTCATAGCATTTTTATGTGCTGGCAAAAGGTATCACTGATATGATAAAAGAGTGACTTAAATGATAACCGTTGAATTTCCTAATCCCTTTGTAGTGTGGTCTTATGAGCTAACAGTTTATGAATATTCTCTGTAAAGTGTATAATTGTGGCTATCTATTAATGCACATGCATTTTTCTTCCAGGTGTGTGCAAAATGTATGAAGAGCATCTGAAGAGGATGAACCCAAATAGCCCCTCTATCACTTATGACATTAGTCAGTTGTTTGACTTTATCGACGACTTGGCAGATCTCAGCTGTCTTGTGTAAGTACAATTTGAATGAAACCCCATCTTGAAAATCATGTGGAGATTATGTCCAGTAAATTTGGCTTTTTTTTTTTTATATAGGTACAGGGCTGACACCCAGACTTACCAGCCATACAACAAAGACTGGATCAAGGAGAAGATATATGTCCTGCTGCGGCGCCAGGCCCAGCAGGCAGGAAAGTAAAGAGACGGGTTACCAGTTGTCCTGCTGCACACATCCGGAAGGAGTTCATGCTGCACTACATTTCAACGACTTCTTATAGATCTGTGTGTAAGGACATTACCAGCTTGATGAGGGGAGGGTTTTCATACTGTGTTGTACAAGGGGAAAGGTGCGGGTTGTAGATTTGGACTTCATGTTGTAACTGGGGCCATGCTTGGCAGCACACATGTCTACAATTGGTTACACTATGTTGAGAGTGGGGCTAATGACTCCTGGGACTAACTTATTAATGACGAGGGACCCCTGTTGGGAGAAACTTTCCATGGGTGAGATGGAAACATTTTTGTTTTTCAAATTTTTAGTAGTGTTTATTCGGTTAAAAAGTTAATGCGACATTTTTTTGTATACCTTTTCTGGCCAGTTGGATTTGAACATGCTGTGGAATTTGATCGCTGGTGAGATGAAGTTCGCTGACTGACTTAATTTCCCCACATATACTCGTTGTTGTTATGGTCTACATGTCCCACCATCATCATGTACGATGCTGTTTTTGTAAACATTTTATTTCTGCATAGCATCGGATTTCAGTTGTTCCTACTATGTTTCCTTTGATTCAGAAGTAATAAATGTTTGCTTTCTGACTGTCCTCCATTCTTGAATACGAAACTGTTTAAGCCACTGGAAATATATGCTAATTTTACTATTAACATAGAACCAAAATAGTGGTATGTGTCATATGTTTGAATTAAAAGTTGAATCTGAATCTGAATAGCCATGTAAAGTCATGTAAACAGTATTTGGACCGAGTGATGACGATGGTTGTTGCGGATTACAAGATTTATGGTCAGAGTATGTTTATAGTACACTGACTAATTTTGTAAGACACTATTTTCGTGTGTAAACATGTCTACAACAGTAACAAAAGGGCAACTCTTAACTCTTTCCTGGCAAACAACAAAACTAAACGAAACAGTTCTGACTAAGCAGGATAGAGCTTGGCTGATTGTTGTTTTATGGTCACAGTGTCATCTGACAAAATCCACACAAATACAGGGAAATACCTGTGCTGTTTATTCGGCTATATTGTCATTTAACATGAATTACAGAGAAAGGACAAGACCCAACCTTCCCAGTAAGGTATAGCGTAGGGCATCATTTTGTATTCGTGTCAACCACTGCTGCATTTAGTAAAGCTCTGTTTTCCAATGCACACTGAAACACCAAGAACATAGAACAGGATACCTTTGCAAATCGGACTTAGTCAGTTAATGTGGACGTATTCGTAGAAATCAAAGTTGTCTCATAGTTGTACTGTGTCTTTAAATGTGGCGGAATGCCCTGTTGTTGCTGTGCTGGAAACCCCGTACTCACTCTGAAGGGGCCCAAGATGGCTGAATACTCACGGGGGGCAGTTAGCAAATATATGAGCAAGACGTCGTGAATGAATGGCAAATAGTATGATAATGTAAAGCGTAACAATTGAGTAATTATACGACTGCAGTTCGTTGGTTTGCACAATTTTGGGGATGCATGAAAACCACTAAGGAGAGTTGTCTCTCCGCGGCCCCGAGCCAGAACATGGCGGAACACTTGGGGAAGAAATAGCAGCTAGCGCTACCTAGCTGGCGTATCATTGAGAAACATTTGAAAATATTGCTCCAGGGTAGACAGTGTTTGTGGCCCGCTAATGTGAAATAATGTTATCGACGTTCAGCTCTGGTGTTTTTCCTTCAAAGCGTTTAATGTCTGGATCGTTAGCAGTTAGCTTACTAGGAAGCAGGTCGACTCTTTAGGTTTGCTACTAGCGTTAGCTAACGCAACTGGCTAACGTTTTCCGCAAGCGTAGACTGCTGATAAGCAGTGCTTTGGAAACCAGTGACGGTAATCATAACATTTGTGATTATTCTGAATAAGTTACTCCTCTAAACTGTACGTTATGCGATGACGTTGTAGTTTCTGTCAGCCCTTGTTTGTTTGCTTATGTAGCTAATGGCAATGCCCTCCGCTCTGTATATTGGTAGCGTTATGTCATAAGGTTGCTGCAATCGTCTGAGCGGATTTTACGTGGTGCGTAGTCAGTTCTCCTGGTGAGATACATTTTTATAGTAAGTCGTCAAAATAAAGTAACGTTTTGTAATTATAATCGTAGAGTCGTTTGTGGGATCCGCCTGGATAATCGATCAGGTGTTTCACTTTTAAGCTGATTTAAATAACCAGATTGACCCCTGAGCAACATTGACAAGCTTAGTAACTTTACCACATTGTAGTTGTGACTTTGTAAAAAGTGAATTGAAGTTGCGGCGTTACTTGGTGAGGCAGACACCCTGTAAAAGAAGGTCCGGGAGGGTGGGCTGCGGGTAAAAACCACCTGCCAGGATGACGGATACTCGGAGAAGAGTCAAAGTCTATACCCTCAATGAGGACAGACAGTGGGATGACCGTGGGACCGGACACGTCTCCTCAGGTTATGTTGAGCGATTGAAAGGCACGTCTCTACTGGTGCGAGCAGAGAGTGATGGTGAGTTGTATGCGAATTTATTTTTGCAAAACGAAGAGACTCCGTTATCAATACCTTTTCACACTGATTTATTATATGCTCACACACGTATATTTATATATAGGTATATACATTGAGATCTGATCATTAACTACTCTCACTTTGCCTTTTGCTCCTCTGCAGTTTGAGTCATTGTGAATGCAGATGCCCAACTCTAATAATATCTTTGTTTATTACTGTAAAGGTTCCCTACTGCTGGAGTCCAAAATCAACCCAAACACAGCTTACCAGAAACAACAGGTCAGAACATACATAGCATGCTTCACACTGTATACATGTAGACATGGATATCCTCTCACTTTTTATTGATTATGTGGTTTTGCTGTTCTTTTGAAAGGACACGTTGATAGTATGGTCAGAGGCAGAAAATTACGATCTGGCACTCAGCTTCCAGGAGAAAGCCGGCTGCGATGAAATCTGGGAGAAAATATGCCAGGTAACCGCTCTTCTCTTTGTGTGGGTGTGTGTTTGTCTGCTCCAAAGGTGGATGTGTTGCCAAGTAAAGTGCATTTTGGTGGTAATTTCTGCATGAATCTGCATCTTTCATCACGTATGTCTTGTTCAATATTAAGGTGCAGGGAAAGGACCCATCGGTGGACATCACCCAAGATGTGGTGGATGAGTCTGAAGAGGAGCGGTTTGATGACATGTCATCACCTGGTCTGGAGTTACCACCATGTGAAATGAACCGTTTGGAGGACTTGGCTGAGCTGGTTGCCTCCTCACTCCCATCACCAATGCGGCGCGAGAAACTGGCTCTGGCTGTCGAGAATGAAGGCTACATTCGCAAGCTGCTGGAGCTGTTCCGTTTGTGTGAAGATTTGGAGAATCGAGAGGGACTACACCACCTGTATGAAATCATTAAGGGCATCTTTCTGCTCAATCGCACTGCACTCTTTGAGGTCATGTTCTCTGATGAGTGTATCATGGACGTCATCGGTTGTCTTGAGTTTGACCCAGCACTCTCTCAGCCACGGCGGCACCGTGAGTTTCTCACAAAGACAGCCCGCTTTAAGGAGGTGATCCCCATCTTGGATCCTGAACTGCGTCAGAAAATACACCAGACGTATCGGGTGCAGTACATTCAGGACATGGTGCTGCCCACTCCCTCCGTTTTTGAGGAAAACATGCTGTCCACCCTGCACTCCTTCATCTTCTTCAACAAGGTGGAGATTGTGGGCATGCTTCAGGTGAGATTGGCTGACATGAATTATGAGGTTTTTACTAAAAGTTACGTCAAACTCGTACTCCATATTGCTGGGAACCTTCAACAAGGAGTCATGGAGCAGCAGAAGAAACGGTCCAAAGCATTGCTTAATTTCACAAAGAAAGTTGACAGAAAACAGTGCAAATCGTAATGTCTGTTAAATTATCATTTCAAACAAGGAAACACCAGCAATAGGCTGAAACATCTTTTACACACCGTGGGTTTAAATTCCAGTAATGCCATATATTTGACACTCTAGGCAAGAGTGCTGCTGCTTGCCAACCAAGCAATGTCTGCCTTTTATAGATGGGAAATATTCTATATCCTTTATAGGTTATAATGAAATTTGTGCTACACATGCAGGCTAAAAATTGTTTTATTTGACCAAACAAAACAATTAAAACAAATGCTGTACAAATATTCTCTTAACTCTGAGAACCTGTGTTGCCCTAATTTCTGAATCTATTAGGGGATTGATAAAGAACCAAACCAATAAGCAGGAACAATAATGTTGTTTGCTCCTTTAAATCTTATCAATCCCTGATTGAAGTACACACTTAAGAGAACACTACCAGTAATTTTTATGCAGTGATGTATGAAAATTGCAATATTTGTTGGATAAGCTTTAAGTTTTGGCTGATTGTGTATAACCCATTCTAAGTTTGTCTGCTAATGTTTTATGGTAAATGACCTTTGTGTTTTTGTACTGTTAACCAAGCAGTGTTTATAAACAGCTGTTCCCATAGAGATTGAGAAGTGTTGTGTAAATCAGTGATGCTGCAGTCGAGGGAAACTGAAACTGGCCTGTTGTTGACTCTCTGCTGTTTGACTTTCTGAAGTCAAACTACTGATATGAACCATTTCTTTTTCATATAGCGTCAACCAATCTTGTCCAGCCGAGATTAAGAAAGTGTTTAATTCATTTAAACTAGTGGTTGACATGTTGGAGCCCAAATATTGAATAAAACTGGTTTGCTAGTATAAACATTATTTTCACATTATCTGTCCACAACAAATTTATAAACTTTATGTACAGTTTGTCTTTAATGTAACCTGCACTAGTTCTAAATACCTGAACAAAATGTATGTTATTGCTTTCTAGCTTAGAAGTTAATTTACAAATGTCAAACAGGCCAAATCAATCATTTATAAACACTCAATGTTGTGTTTATTGGGATTAATTGTATCTGACACGAATTTTGACTGAAACTGTTTTATCAATATCTTTGTGAAGGTAGATTTGGAGGAGTCCACAATTGAGCCATATCCTGATTTATTGACATTCAATGTGACGCTCACCCCTTTCATCTCCCCTTCCTTTTTGATGTCAGGATGATGAGAAGTTCCTGACAGATCTTTTTGCACAGCTAACAGACGAGGCCACAGATGATGAGAAAAGACACGAACTGGTATGGCGAAGAACTTTGTAAACTTTTCTCTTTTTTTCCACTTGTCACTTGTTTCATAGAGCAACTTTCCTTCTTGTTTTAGGTGAACTTCCTCAAGGAATTCTGTGCATTCTCACAAACATTACAACCTCAAAACAGAGACGCCTTCTTCAAGACACTGTCGAACATGGGCATTCTACCTGCACTAGAGGTCATACTGGTGAGTGCAGAAACCTTCAAACAATTTAATTGGACTACTTGGTGTTTGGTGTCAAAACAGCTTTTGATCAAATACAATCACTGAACATTATATACAGTGTTTCCCATGCTTGGTCTTGCTTGTAAAACACTCACTGCATTTTAACAACCAGAGAACATCCGTATTTCTTTGCAGATCATGCACAGTTGTCTCTGGTTGTATTGTCGGAGTAGGAGGAGGATAGAAAGTTGTTTTAAAATTTCTCCTGCCATTGTTTCACAGTCAGGCCACCATAGTTTGAATCAGTAGTTTTGTTGCATCAAGGAAACGGCACTATTAGCTTCATATGTTTCCCGTTTCAACAAATGAGCAGGATATGGATCATACAGCTGCCATCTTTGGATTTATGTATATTTCTGTTCAGGATTCTAGAAGTGGTTTTACTCTTTCATATTTCTTTCACCAACTCCTTTTTGGATTTCTTTTTTTTTACATCTTGTTTACGTCCACTGACGGATATAATGTATATTTGTGACACAGGGAATGGATGATGTTCAAGTGCGTGGGGCGGCAACAGATATCTTCTCTTATCTGGTGGAGTACAACCCCTCCATGGTACGAGAGTTCGTCATGCAGGAGTCTCAGCAAAATGATGATGTGAGTACACAAACAAATTTAGTCAACCTCTCTTGCGTTTTGCATAGATCTGTTATTGAGTTACAAAATCTTTAAAAGCATTTAGAATTCAGCATAATGTGTTCCAGCAGCCACGATGTCGATATTTAAAAATATGGGGGCACGATACAAACGCATAAATATTCTGTTGCTAATGATTTGTTGGTTTTCTAGGACATCCTCCTGATCAACCTGATCATAGAACACATGATCTGTGACACAGATCCAGAATTGGGAGGGGCAGTGCAGCTGATGGGCCTCCTACGAACGCTGGTGGACCCAGAGAACATGCTAGCTACTGCAAATGTGAGTTTGCATGCAACTTCCAATCACACTCACATCCTTAAATTGTTAATTCATTCTTGTATACATCTGCATGGCCATGGTGGTTAGACATGAAGTTCCTGGTACAAGTTGTCCTTCGTTGTGCCCAAACGTCTTGCTGTACGTACTTCCAGCACGCCGGCGCTTTATGACCTGATGTTTTGCATCTCTTGCACACTGTAATGACGATTATCGTTGTACATCAACTACTACATATTACTATTTACCGCCAATAATATCATGTATTGCGTCATGGTTAGAAAAGCGGTCTCGGTACCCAGAGGTCGCTGGTTCAATCCCCCCGACCGGCAGGAAACTAACTATGAAAACCTCTGGCCTATCATATCCCTCTGAATCGTCCAGCTCAACCTACACACATCAGTGTCATGACACTCAACAAATGTTGTTGTTGTGTAATTTTCACAGAAAACAGAAAAGACCGAGTTCCTGAGCTTCTTCTACAAGCACTGTATGCATGTCCTCTCAGCTCCACTACTGGCCAATACTACAGAGGAAAAACCCAGCAAAGGTATTGGACGTCTGGGAGATTTGGGAGGACAAGCTTGTTTTGTTTCTTTGTATAATTTGATGAACAAGTATTTATGAGGCTTTTCTACCGTTCTCCTCTTAGATGATTTTCAAACATCCCAGCTGTTGGCCTTGATTCTGGAGCTGCTAACCTTCTGTGTTGAACATCACACCTATCACATTAAGAACTACATTATAAACAAGGATATTCTTCGGAGGGTTTTGGTGCTGACTGCCTCCCAACACGCCTTCCTGGCACTATGTGAGTAGAGTTTATATAGTCACAGCTGAATCTGTGACTGAAGCTAACCTAGACAACATTCTGCAGTTCTCATTCTTAAAATCTGTCTCTGTGTCCAGGTGCCCTGCGCTTCATGCGGAGGATCATTGGTCTCAAGGATGAATTCTACAATCGCTACATAATGAGAAACTTTCTCTTTGAGCCTGTCATCAAGGCCTTCCTCAACAACGGCTCGCGCTACAATCTCATGAACTCAGCCATCATTGAGATGTTTGAGTATGTCCGTGTGGTGAGTACTGTTCAAATCTCCCAACAACTCAACATTTGGTACATTGACAGAACACCTGTTGCTTGTCTTCTGTTGTGTACTTTTGTTTGTGCAAGTTATAAGACGAAGTGAGTGTCAGCGAGCCAAATCCTTTCTATTTACCTCAAGAGTACATATCATCAAGTTAATGCTGATTATAGATAAATATGCTACAGGTTGAAATCCCTGTTTAATGCAGTTTATGATGCAATCAATCCAATGGGATCTATAATAAGAACGAGTGATAGGAATTAGGGAATATATGGTAGTTGAATCACATTTGCTGAGTTAGCAAAGAGCTCTTGGACATAAAGTATTGATTTGTATTAACATGTTTGGTTTGATCTCCCCTCTCTGTTGCTATCTCTTGCCCCTCCATTCTTCCCTCCTCTTCTGCTTTACTTCTCTACATCCAAACACTATCAATATTCTTCCCTCTCCCCATCATATGCTTCCACCCATTTTCCCTCTACACCCTTCTGTCTCTACACCCTTCTCTCTCTCTCGTCCCATTGCTCCCAGGAGGACGTGAAGTCACTGACAGCTCATATTGTAGAGAATTACTGGAAGGCTCTGGAGGATGTTGACTACGTCCAGACTTTCAAGGGCCTGAAGCTTCGGTATGAGCAGCAGCGAGAGAGGCAAGACAACCCCAAACTGGACAGGTGAGGGAACCAAGGCTTCAATACTACTTGTATTACGTTTAGTATTGATTTAATATATTGAGCTAATTCTTCAATCTTAATGACTCATCAGTCAGATAACACATTATTGTTAAACGACCAAAATGTCTGTCCCCCACTTGCCACATGAGACACAAGACTAGGCCATACGTCCTGATTGTCTCTCTGAGCCTGTCAATCCTTATTAGAAGCCGATCTAACAGACCATCTGACCATAACTGCAACCATATAAGAAACAGTCACGAATCAAAGCCACAATAGGAGCAGTTCATTAGGGAGTGCAGGTGACTAGCATTAGCTTCTGGTCTGCTTCTATCTACCATCAGGCTAATTAAAAGTGACATGGGCAGATGGACAATTAGTAATCCAACATTTGAAACAAAAACCCTTGGTTTTGGCAAAATGTCTTTCCATTAAAAGAGCTAGCAGTAATTTGAGTTTATCTTGAAAAGATACTTGAACAATCAACGCCAGCAAACGTGGCATTGACAGTCGAGGTGGGATGCTGAGTACACAATACAATGGTGAGCAATTAGTAATCAAATGTGGGACTGACGTGTATCTTGTCATATTTGCCTTCCAGTAAGAGATCTGAGCTTACAGTTTAAATAAAGTAAACATGGTATGAGCTATACCGACATTTGGTTGTGCAGAATACTCTTCAAAAGGTAAATCGTTTACACGTTTTTATAGACAACTGAGCTGTGTGTTATCTTCTCCAGCATGCGCTCCATCCTGAGGAACCACCGCTTCCGCCGGGATGCACGGACACTGGAGGATGAGGAGGAGATGTGGTTTAACACGGATGAGGACGACCTCGAGGATGGTGAGGCTGTAGTTCCTCCCTCTGACAAGATGAAGAGTGAGGAAGATCTCATGGAACCTATAAGCAAGTTCATGGAGAGAAAAAAATGTAAGTCAGAATTTCATGCTGTAGTCAGTTGTGGCTGGAAAGTTCATATGTTGAAGCAGAAAGAACTTTAAAATAACAATCTTTTGTCCACTTCTTAATCTCTACCTCCAGTAAAAGACACAGATGACAAAGATGTACTGGGGAAGTCGAGCTTGTCGGGCAGACAGAACCCAAGCTTCAAACTCTCCTTCTCTGGCTCCACTAAAACCAGCCTGTCAAGCCCTCCTTCATCTGCCTCATTGAACCCAGGTTCTCCAGGGTCACCAGGGTCTCCGGGCTCAGGAGCACGGACCTCACCCACCACCACAGCTGTGACCACAAAGGTACCTGTCAGCATGTTTGGTAAACCTATAGGTCATTGTATTTGTCAACGGTTTTTCTTTTGCTGAAATGTTATTTGGAGAAACAAAGATTCCACAATGTCTGATTTGTCTTGAACACTTGTTATATGAAACACAGTTGAAATCTGGTGAAAGTTGAGCTTTAACTCTGAATCTCAGCTTGGCTGTCAATTTTCACACAACTCCCACATCCTGCCTTTGTATTAGAAAAGTCGTCTCCCCTACTGATGTGTCATTGGACTGCAGATTTGGCTCCTGGAAGCTTTATTCAGATAGTAGAAACATAGAGGGAGAGAGACTTGTGGTCCACATGAACAAAAGCAAAGGGTTCAGGTCAAATCTCTTTCAATATAAAAGCTTTTCTAAGGTCTATGCACAAAGCCATATAGGCACGTTACTCATACAAGATGTGACCTTTATATAGACACAATTTGGAACAGCATGTTTAGCACGGTTAATGCAAACATAGTACCGTTCCAAGGTACAGCCAACGAGTTAGCGTCTTTGATTGAGCCGGTGATTGTTGGATATATTGTGATTTGTGTCTCTTGTCTTCTTCAGGGAGGGTTAGTGGGATTGGTGGACTATCCTGATGATGACGATGACGAGGAAGAAGAGGAGGACGAGGATGAGGATAGTAAAGAGGACTCTCTGCCACCTTCGAAAAAGTCCAAACTGAACTCCTAAAGAAGCTTCAGCGTCTCAGCTTGTGCTCCATTCAGACGGAGCATAGACTTCACACAGGAATGATCAAACTTGTAAACAAATTAAAAGAATGAATGAAAGCCACATGTTGCTGGTGGTCAAAAAGAGGAGCAGACTGAAAGGATTCATAGTCTCCTCAGACCAGCCCCATCCATACAAGTGCCAATCAGGTGACCAGGAAGGAAAACCGTCTGAAAAGTGAGCGGACAAGTGAAAGTCAAGGGGGGTGAAGGTCGCACGCATAAGATCCTCAGTGGACTGGGACCGTAGGAGACGACGGGTCCGAGTTTGGTAATTTAGCAACTGGAGGAAATTACCACAGACAAAAACATATGTACATGCAGACTGAGATCCCAGAGAGCTTGCGAGCTTGGACCATAACCCACTGCCCCCCGCCCCCCACTCAGGGAAGGACATCATGGTGACCCGAATGGGTCGGCCAATACAGACCCAGAACCACCACGCGCACCCCACCCCCTCTTCAGAATCCACTTCCTCACTGTTCCTTTTTACTTTTTTTCCTCTGCTCTTTCTCCCTATTTGTTTGTTTGTTTGTGTCCCTTTTTTTAAGTTAGTATATAGGACCAGACGGGAGACAGCATGTGGCAAATAGCTGTCTTTGTTGTCATTTGATGATGTCATCAGTGTCGTCGTTCCTCAGCGGACATAATTTCTCTGAAGAGAAAAAAAAGCCAGCAGTTTCTTCATTATGTTCATTTGTTGTC
The DNA here is from genome assembly GCA_901007825.1 of Macroramphosus scolopax. Lineage (NCBI taxonomy): Eukaryota > Metazoa > Chordata > Actinopteri > Syngnathiformes > Centriscidae > Macroramphosus > Macroramphosus scolopax. The sequence goes on from CAAKHC010012593.1 coordinate 14,646, forward strand.
TATTTGTCTCAATCTTTCTCCTGTTTTTTGTAAATGACAACAAAAAAGACCTGCCTTTAAATGTTCAGGATGTTTTCAGTCACACTTGAACAGGTTTTTAAAGACCTCAGTAGGTGAGCTAGTTTTACCCTTTTTGCCCTTTGAAACTGCAGATTTTTTGGAGAATTTGTAATCCCATCTTGATTAAAGATTGAGTGGAATTCTAGATGTGATGATTTTGTCATATCTTCTTATTTTTTCCTTTTACATGCGTGTACACTTAGTTGTTCAGAATATTTGGGACCATTAAAATGATCTTTGCTGTAAAATGTCCTACTACCCTTTGTCCTAATAACTCAAGTGTTTCCTTGCTGCGTCTAACGGTTACAGATAGTCACGGTTTGTTTCGTGAGTGAAAAAGGACCTGTACCACTCTAAAGTGGTGAAATTAAAACTGGGTATTTCTTATGTTGTCCAATGTCAGATATTCAATTAGTTAGTATGTAAAGCTACAAAATGTATTGTCAAACATCTTGCTCTAAGATACAAGTTCCCTCATGTTTTCAAGGTTCCTTACATGCCTACCTCTTAAGGTTTTCTCAATGATCATAGAAGCCATGATATTTCTATTGCAGACTTTGCTTGTTTCCTTCTTATCCACCAGGTGGCACACTTGTTCCACAAGAAAATTTCCCATGAAACCTTCGTGGGTCAGTGACTCTGTAGTTGGTAAATCTTTGAGGTGTGGTGTCGTTGTATTATTCTGCATTTAATCAATCTCCTGTGGTGACATCCCCACAGTGAATCATGTTGAAATAGGACCATTTTCTGTCATGTTAAATTACTGTGTTGTTCAAGGTAAGACAGAGAGGTGTCCTTATCTCCTGGCTTGACACTTGAACATAAAGTGCTCAAGAAAGTCCCTGCATATGGCAGCGAAACCATAATCTCAAATCCAAAGTTCAGACTGAATATTAACCAGAGCTTTCACAATTTTCTAAACTGACTAACCTCCGACCGGGTAGAAAAACAAGATAATGAGGAGAAATGTTACCCTTCAAATTACTTCAATTGTGGTTTGACTTTTGGTTAAAATAGTTTTTCCAACTTGGAGTGTAAAACTGATCTATAGTATAATTCCACGGTTCGTATCACCATTGCAAGTCACAACACTCTTATAGCTCCTGAAGTGTTTTTTTTTTTCTAACACCTCCTAGCTTAGAGGTCACCTCAGTGGGAGTTCAAGCATAACTGGAAAAAAAAAAGACCGGCATCAAGGCCACCAAGGAGTAACTGTGTTGTCCCTCCAAGTGCATTGTGGCCTTCAAACATTGCTTATTAATTAAAACCCAACAGAAGAGGATCATTCTGTGCTCAGCTGTCACACAAACGCCTATTAAGGCCCCCATTCACATGAAAGCCATCTTTAGACAACTGCAGCTTTTCAAAAGCAGGCCTCCCTACCAGCCTCTGTTTGCTTCTCAGCAGGAGTGTAGCAGAGTGTGTGTGTGATCTTGCTCTTTGCCACTGGAGAGGCCAGTCACTGCTCCACCAGAATGCAGGCTCCACTTCCACTGCCAAGGCGCTCACCGGGCTCTGCCCGCCTGTATGTCTGCCAGGCTGAAGAGTCACCACCGAGGACACTGCTGTTCAGCTTCCTGCTGAGCAAATGAAAAGGCTCCTTGACAGCTCTTTTGATTGGCTCAGCTCCCTAAGCGTCCAGTCTGCCGGTTATCAACTTTCTCTGGAGTCATCTCATCATTTGATATCTCTGCTAATGTGCATGCAACCGTCATGGCAGCGTATGATTGCAGAAAACATCGGGCAGTATGTTAGATTCATATTTTCACGAGATACTGCACTAATTGCACACTGCGAGAAGGAGGGCAACTATTAATGCTGATCCTGCTGCTGATCCACCCTAACTATTGACTTTCTACGATAACGGCATACACTGTATCAACCTAGCCACCTTCCTCAGATATATTTTAGTTAGTCTGAAGAATAATTTTCAATCATCTCAAAATCTTTAGCTAAATAATGTCCAATTTATGCACAATATTTTATCTATCTATCTATCTATCTATCTATCTATCTATCTATCTATCTATCTATCTATCTATCTATCTATCTATCTATCTATCTATCTATCTGTAGGGGGCGGTAGAGAGTCTTTCTGCTGGGTAATTGATAATTAGTTGCATTAATGGATCAATGGTAACTCGTGAGATTAGCGTGGTTAGCTAAGAAGGTGTTTACCTTGATTTACTGTATTTATAAATCTCTATAAAACGTGCTTAGGTCCGTGTTTGGTGTAAAGTCATATCAGGAGTATAAAGACAGTGATCTACTATTTTAATCCTGGTTACCAGACCAGGATATGAAATAGGAAATGTGGCACACATGCGGTTTTCGGAAGGCCAGCCGAGGTTGTCAAAACACCCGCACAAAGTCGAGCTTCATGCCTCCCCGCCAGGCCGGGCGTCGCGGCAGACAATGACCTGTGTTTCACCGGCACAAAGTGCTCTCTGTGTCCGCCGGAGCTCCCCCGGCTTTAATGGAGGTGATTGGCCGTGTTCAGCGCAGCACGTCCGCCGCGGTGTGTGATTAATCACCGCGTTAAGACGCTGGAGCTGGCCGGTCCCTGAGGTGGCAAGCAGGGCCCCGACCGACAGGGACCCCGGGCAGCCGTGACGCCCCGGGTCAGCAACTGTCGGTAGGATATGAAAGAGCAGAGGAAAAGGCATCATCCGTCACATCTGGTTTACATTAAAGCAGGAGGTGAGATACAGTCACGAACAGAAGCACACGATACTTTTCATTGGCTCTCCTTTTAGGTGGGTAACTGAATTGATGGCTGACAGATAGAAGTCAAAAGGTCGCCTGGAAACCCCCCCAACCACCACATTATATCCTATATCTGTTTATGGAGGCCACAGTAAAGCAGTGTCTTGTCCAAGGAAGTGACTTAGAAGTGGGCACATCTTTTGGTAATCATGATACGATCATGACATGAGTCACGGCTGCAGCTGTGAACTCGTGTGTGTGTCCACAAACGTTCAATCTCATTTCCTGCCATTCTAAAATTAATGAAACTTTTTTTTATTCATGCTTTATTCTTTATTATAATGTCTAATAGGTCGTTGCTTTATTGTTTTGTATTTGATGATGG
>CAAKHC010012594.1:0-13858 GCA_901007825.1 Macroramphosus scolopax
CCCTCTAATCAAGCTGTGCCGTATTTGACCGTTCTTGCTATGTCAACCACACAAACATGTGTGTGTACTCAAAGTCTTCACTTGTAACTCTGCTCAGGTTCAGTGAAATGCCATCCGTGGTGCATTGGATGGGACTCTCGGCGTCATTTAACATTTCCCTCAACTCCTGCAGAGGGAGGGGCAGGAGTCCAGAATGACTCCTCACCGCCTCCAGGGTTTGGATTCGGTGCCCTAGGCGGTTATTTTGGACTAATGACCCCCTGAACCAGCCCCCCATCTCTTTCTCTAAACACTGTCATTGACATGCAAAGCAATCTGTACCCCCTTGACCATCACAACTGAATACGTGACCCTCAGTCTAGTTCTCAAAATACAAGACGACATCCTGAATGTATCTTTATTTGAACCGTAGCTCTGAACTTCACCCCGACCGAAGAACAACTTGACCTATAACTAAACATGGCTTAATTATTTCACAAGTACTTATATCACTAAGAGCATATTTGGTCTTACCAATTATAGTCAGAGTACGAGGGCACACACACACACACACACACACACATACACACACACACACACACACACACACACACACACACACCCCTAATCTCCAGCTTTGCTGCAGTCTGAAAGCCATTTCTCACCAGAGAAGCGGTGAGTGACCCTGCCAGGCTGAGGAAGACTCAGCTGGGCTCCTGCCAGGGCCTCAGCAGCCTTCCTTCACCAATCTATGTAATGGTCATGCTAATGATGCTAAAGCCGCCAGCAACCCAGAAAACCAGTAATTTAGACTCTTGCTTCAGTGCAAGACGAAGGTTCGGGGGGCGCCGCTCTGCTCCTGATCTAACTGAGTCCAGCACCCAGTTGTGTCTTTTTGATAACGTGACGTTAACAGATGATAAGACGAAGAACATGAGCACACATTTAATAATTCCAAAAATACACACCGGACTAATTGAACGTGTTATTATCTGACCCGTTTCTCATGGTTGAGAATGAGAGTATTTAATGATTTTCCTATTCTGAAGAAGAAAGGAACATAAATAAAAACAAGAAAGCTATCAGATGTTATGGGAGTGGGTGGAAAGGCATGAAGGGAGAGAAGACATGCTAAACAAGAAAAAGGCTTATCACCGTTATTGTGAATAGATGTCTGAACTCTGGGATGAGTGTTTTTACACCCAGTGATGAACCTCTCGGACGTGCATTGATTTCCTCAATATTGAACAACACTAGTAGCATCTACAGGAAGTAGCCTGAGTGCCGGCCTCCTGTTGCCGACCATCACGCACACACCAACATTGATGAATCTCACCGGGCGTCCATGTGCGTATCCTTCCGCCAACAATCACTTCCCCCTGCGAGCGGACGTTTGTTTGTGTGCATATGTGCGAGGAAACAGTAAAAACACACGGTACAGCAGGATCCAGCTGCATAATACGTAACATCTTCTCATCCTGCTTATTTAACAAGGTGATACAGTCTCAGTTCAAACTAGCTATTTCCCACGCAAACACATGAGCATCTTTACAGCATAAGATATGACCCTGGGTGGGACGGAGTGATTCACTGAGACACATGTCAAGTTCAACCACGGTCTGTGCAGCTGCAGCTAATTTGATTGGGATGCATTTTGAGTGGAGATCAACTATTAATGAAGAGCCGTGCGGTGGGAGAAATTAAGCATTACTCCGCCGAGCCGCCATCAAATGTTTATAAAAGACAACGATGTTGCGGTAGACTGTTAAAGAAGTCCAGACCTTAGGGGAACGGAGTGATGTTTCAGGGAGCAGGGCGCAGACTTTAACCTCATCCTGTGAGGTAGGGAGGAAGAAAGGAGGAGGAGGAGGAGGAGCATGAGGGAGAATGCAGTTATGATATGCATGAGAGAGGGAGACAGTGAACGACGGGGTGAGAGAATTTAAAAGGCACGGCGTCTGTTGGCTGGCAGGACGGACGGAGGGAGAGAGGGAGGCATGCGACAGCGCGGCGTGACAAGTGCGGCAGAACAAACCGGTGGTGACTCATGGGCTCCTTCATTCACTACTGTGATCAGATCCAGCAGGACAGCCCACCATATGGGATGGCACAACTTATTCATCCAATCACTTGGACTACATACAGGACCAGAAGAGCAGAAGGGATGGTGTGTGTGTGTGTGTGTGTCGTGGTGTGGCGGGGAAGGAGCCCTGAAGGTTTCTGGAAATATGATAGTAAATCAAAGAGGAAGTGAGGAGACGAAGGCTACAGACGAGTTCATCTACTAAAAGATTTTTTTTTGTACGAATTAAAAAAGGAGCAAGAAATTACATGTTTAATCATGCGAGAATCTTTGTGTAGAATTATAGAAATGTACCAGTTAATTGAACATATGCAAGCGCAGCCATCGTAGCTAGCACTGGATGACCCTGTTAGCAGCCTAATTACATCCCATTTACATGGAACTCTTATAGAAGACTCCTTCAGATTATTGCAAATAACTGTAAAATCACCTTTGTGAAAGAAAAGGGGAATAATCCCACACTACAATCGAGTGTCTTGTGTAGTCCTCCGATACGCTAGGTTTACTTGTTTCCCTTTTTAAGGACACAAAAAACCCTCTAACCTCTGACGCCGTCTTTCAGGAGACAAACCGAACGCAGTGAAATACATTAAAACAAATTCATAAATAAAGACTTAGAAGCATAGAAGGCTGCGATAATCACCGCTGTCTTTTCTGGGCCTCTGCTGAATTCAGATTAAGGCTAAGCTCTGAGAGGTGAAGGGCCTGGCGAATTGAGCCCCAAGACACCAAGCACAGGAATAGAAACAGACCTAATCTAACCAAAGCCAGATATTTCTGTGAGGAAAAGGATGTTTTTTTTTCCCTGTTGGCAAGAAGCATCATAAACCCTTTTTATAAAATACCTAAACTACAATGCACCTCACTGAAAGCAGAACCAATTTGCTTAACTTCACAACATGCAGGGGCCCACCGATAAAAGCGTTGGTCCTATGCAGCGTCTGGCAAAGATATTGTTATCCACTTTGTTCCTCAGCCACCTTGCCAGCTTACTCCATTTTTTTTTTTTTTTTGCAAAGATAGAGATAGCAATCGTCGCGTGGTAATTTAGGGATTAGACGAGAGGTGTATTGTAATCACATGCTTCCGTAGGAGTAAGATAGTCATTTGGGAAATAGGAAGAGGAGGCTGTCCAAGATCTACCTTTTGTCTGTTATCTAAGGGAAGGTTTCTTAGAAAAATCCTCTAGACACACACAAATCAAGAATTTGGTTCGTCACAGTATCAGCATACATGTGTCTGTTGAGCCGGCAGAAACGATGGAGGAAGAGTAGGCTGGGATCCTGTTACAAACAGCAGGGACATGCAGCTCTCAGGTCCTGGTAATGTTCTGATTACAGACACATCGGTAACATTCCTAAAGCGGAGAGGAGACGACTGATCAGCGAGCATCACTCACATATTAATAACTTCTGATATAAGACTGTAACTGAAACATTACACGACTAATTTACTGTTATTCACTGCCCACAAATTGAGGATATCGTGGATTCCGTGGCATGTCAGAGGGGGCAGCATCAGCTCAGGTAGAGCACCACGTTCCACATCCCGAGAGGTTAGTTATAGTGAGTCTTACTCACCGTCAATCCTTCAGCCTTCCACATCCCTCTGCCCTCTGCCTACAGGCTCCCCTATATCCTTTCCGCATGTACACGTGACGTAATATCTCGTCGTATTGTTGTGATTTGTGTTTACGATGAGCCGTCCTCCACCGACCGCGGCTGGACTCTAAAGGCATCGGGAGATATGTGATCCAACGCTTCTAATTCGGGCGATTACAACACAAGCTGCATAAAACAAGGATACATAAACAGTGAGATATTTACTGATGTGATCTTTATGGTTGGCCGTCTGTAGCCAAGGAGACAAGCTAATATCTCCTAAATATGGCTGCTGCATGATTAACTATGTAGCTGCTCTTACTGTCCAACTCGGTATATCTACAGCCTTTTCCTGGAGAAAGAATAACTGTTGCACCACCGCTGTGGTACCGGAATATGAAATAATACATGTGAAACTAGGCGTGAGTGACTCCTATCGGGGCAGAGATCCATCTCAAGGCTAAAGAGACATTAACAGTTCCTTTCTGACCACTGCCTGAAGGCTCCCACTCTCCACATTGTGCCTGTTGCCCTATCTGGGGCAGCAATATTTGATGAGGTCTGACAGTAGTAAGAGACTGTTCACATCGGAGGAAGAAAAAAAAAAATCTGACTCTAGATAATAGATGTTGCCATTCTAAGCCAATAATAGTGTCTATAATGAAATCAGCGGAGCAGAAAAGAGACGCTCTTTCATTTCCTTACGCGGGGCCGTTGGTTTTGTGCATCCCATTATTCATCAGGTCTTGACTGCTGATAACTGTCCCATTTGCATCTGAATCAAGAATGTCTTATAACCTTCCCCCCAAAACACCGTCCCCATGGAGATGAAGTGACCTAAAAAGAGAAGCTACTGTACTTATTTATTTGTAAGCATCTGTGACCTACTCTTGGTGTTTGCATGTAACATACAGATAGAAGTCAGAGTTCCCGTATGTATCACACCTTGTAGAGTATTAGAATATGCTGCCATAAATGTGTGTCTCTATTTCTGTCCTCCCGAAGCGGGCCATCGCAGCGTGTCTGAAACCTGACTTGCTGTGTCTCAATTCGGAGGCTGCATCCTTCAAGACGGCCGAACTAATTTCTAATTTCGGAAAAAAATATTTCTGCTTCACAGTGAAGTTTCCGTGATAAGAAGAAAAAAAAAAAGGCACACTTCTTCTCAAGGACACTTCTCTGTGACAGTTTTATAAATTAATGTTTCGTTCCTCTGGTCCCTTTTTTTTTGAAAGTCAGTGTCGGTGACATCACCCAGGAAGTGGGCGGTGAGCTGCCGGCCTGCAGTCGTAGACGGACCCTGCTGGCCGGCTGCAGCTTCTCTGCATCCACTGGTAACCACAGAGGGACTTCCCTCTGAAGTCCATGTACAGGTGGACCGAGGAGCATGTTTACATTTTACAAGCAGGCGTTTAAGAAGAGGAGGCAGCATTTCTAGGTCTCATTGGAAGGCTCCTTTGGAAACGAGCATCCTCAATGCGCCTGCTGTTACGCAACCGGCCTTCGAATACAGCCTACGGAGGAGTAAGTCTCTGCATTGAGACACAGCTTATCTTGTGCTGACCTTTTTTTTTTCCTCTGGCCTGCCCTACTTACATTAACAAAAGACAGGACATGAGTGCATCAACGAAAAAACAGTGGCCTTCCTTTTCAGAGAACGCTCGACTTACTCCGGCGCACAGTTCAAAAGGGGCGAGATCAATGCCGCAATTTAGGAGTGCGCTCTGCGACATTTGTGACCTTTCGCAATCGCAGAAAAAAGCTGGTTCTGCCTCGATTTTGTTATGAAATATGTCTTTCGTAAAGTGGTGATCTTCAGGGACGAACTCCCTCGGAGGGAGAGTCAAGCTGTGCCAGGAAACCTGGTCAACACCCCCGTAGACGGACAGATGGATGGAGCGTACCTTCAAATACACGAGTCACTTCCTGTAACGTGTTGCATCAGACAGACGGGCACGCACACGCACACGCAGGCACGCACACAAACACGGCCGGTCTCACACGTGTTGCCAACACAAACACATTTTTCCAAATGCCAGAGGGCAAATGGGTAGAAAAGGGGAATGGGGGTCCTTTGTTCACTCTTGAGTTTAGGTCTTGGCCATTAAATAAACTGGCACTGCAGAGGTGAGCTGCATTGACAATGATGTATGGGAGAAACATAATCCATCGCTGTTATAAATTGGCCGGCTCTGGTGCGGACAATGTTCACACACACACAGGCGGACACACCATCAAGAAGCAGTGGTAGAGCCAATAGTATCTTCCTTCTTTTCTACAGACAAATTCAATTTTCATCCAGGACATATGTAAGCTGATTAAAACAGCAAACAAAGACTGGAGAAATATGTCACATCCTTCAGGACCCCGACACAATATTGAGTGCTGCTTTGGCAATGAGATGCTACTTTATTTCTCTCCCGCTCTGTGAGAGTCCCCGTTCTTCTCTCTCATGACCTTTTCTTCATCGCCATCAAGCATTCGCTTCTTCATTTACTTATCATTTCCTATTCCTCTCATCCATCCGCGGCTCTATATGCCAGTCCCGTCTGGACCGATTCTCGGGGTTTTTGGACTTAAGTTTTGGCCTTCTGGTGTTTTTCTGTTTGGATCCAGTTTACTTGCGACGCATTCTGTTGGGATTTACTGTCTTTTTCTCGTCTCCTTGCTTGTTTCGCTTCCTGCTTGCGTTCCTTCAATGTGTCGCCCTCCTGTTTTCCTGCAGCTCCGTCACCCCACCTTCGCTGCAGCCCAGCCCCGTTCCCTTTGTCTCTCCATCCATCGGCCCCTTGATTGCCTCGCGTCTGCACTCCTCTGTTACTCTGTCACCGACGTGTTCGCCACCTTCCTCCAGATCCAGAGTCTCTCTGCCTCGCAGCTCCTCGCTAGGTAAACAAACCGTTAATTCCTCGGAGATGCTGTCTGTTTCCTGCACTCGGGTACAACAGTCTCCAGTGTTTCTGACACCGTGACCTACACCCCCGCCTTTAAAAAAAGACCAATGTTGCTCACAATAAGCTATGAAAAGAATATTGTGAGTTGCACGTTAATCTTCTCACACCTACACACTTCACCTTCTACCACCGTGCGGCGTTGGCATGCGCGGTGAGGACGACATGTCACGTAGAATACGGAGAGAAGCTTAAAAACACAAACCCTCCTGCTGAAAGGACAAGTGGATACACTCGACCTGAAGATGTAAAATAACTGAGAAAGTGGTGTTGTTCTTCCTAAAGTGTGTCAGGCAGACACACACATCGTGCACGAGGGGCGTCGCAATGTTTGTTAAGCGACTGAAAAATAATGTCATATCACCTGACAATGTGTGAGGAACACGTCTGAATTATGAATGTCGGGGGGGGTTAATTATGGATGGAGGGAAGGAAGGCAGAAGTAATGCCGTAGACATTTTTTTCCTGAAATACACGGTTGGATACACGACCACGGACGCAATGCGCATTCCCTGACAAGTAACAAGTCAGAGACTCCTTAATTAGCCGGCTGATCCCGATAACAGTCGGTCTTTGTAGCACGCGGATGCGTTCAACTTCATTCCCGTTAAAGAATATTCTTCAAATGAGTGCATAACATGAACGTGCTTTAACTCAAGTTGACAAGGAAAACTGTGCTCTTATCGGCAATAAAGCAGCAAAATGATTATATGAAAGGCAATTATAACCGGCGCTGCTTCTTATAGGATGATGTGGGAAGTGATGGTGGAGACAGACGAAAGAAATTTATGAAAGGAGAGCGAGGCATTGAAGTTTTCTTCTGTCAAAACTTGGGGAAAAAAGGAGGGGGAAATCTAACACGTTCATTACCTTTTGTTTCTAAATGTACTTCGCAGCAGATGACACGCAAATATTTGACAGGTTTAAGATTCTTCCTCTTCGTAGATCTGAAGCTATGTGTTGTTTCTTTGATGCATCAACTGTTTGCATGGTGTTTTTTTTGGAAAGGGTGTGTGTGTGTAATGATTCCTTTGCAAGAGAACCGCACCTGCAACCCTGAAGGATTGTAACGGTCTGTCAACCACGAACTAAAGAAACCCTCCAAAAAAAAAGGGGGTCATAGATGGAGTTTGATAGAGAGCAGTTGGGGGAAGCAGAGAGAGGATACGGGTGGAACTAACAAGGGGTGTGTTCTGACTGGCTGCGAAAAAAAACACAAGGCCGGTCTGAGAGAATGAAGTTCCAGACACCCATGGAGACTTGTTTTGGGGGCTGGTGACCCCCGCGGAGCTGCAGGAGGATTAGTCAAATAGCCCCGCTGCTTTTGTGTCACAATCATGACAACTCACCCCGTGCTCCGCGCAGTCATTATTGAACTTTTACTGAAAACATCAGATTCTCCTCAGTCACTCACCAGCTAAAGGCACCATCTATTCAACACCCCCCCCCCCTCCGCCTCCCCTCCCTCTGCTTCAGAATGGAGTAATGAAAATAACAGAATCATGCGCACGTCAGTTAGTCGCAGGAGGCTGAAAGTTTTGTTTTATATCAGCGACACCGCTGGTTTGCAGGGAGATGCAATTTCAAAAGAATGATCCGCCGTTTGTACGTGAACAGCGTCCCTCCGTTCACAGCAGCCATTTTTCTAATTCTGTCTCTGCTGCTGAAACCCTGAGTATGTACTTGTCTTCACTACAGCCGAGATGTTGTGACATGACACCCCGAGGTCCTGCGGATATCGCGGGTCTCCACAAACGACGGCCTGATTGTGAATAGCAGTAAAAGTAACTAGCGATAAAAAGAACCCTCTCAAGGTTGCGGAACATGAAAGCGGTGAGTAAAAACAGAGCTGACCCTGACGTCGGCGGCGGCGGCGCTGCCCGGGACCCTCCTGACATGCGCCTGTTGCGGCTCTCAGCCGTGAGGGCCTCGGGACATCCGCGCAGCCCCCTTCACCAAGTTCGACCGAAACATTCAAAGCCTCGCTTCCAAAGGGCCAAAACTTTTGTTCCTCCACAAAAGGCCTGACCAGAGGTTCTCCCATAGACGGGAGCCCCGTTCAGAATCAGATTATTTCCAGTGAAATCACCCTTTCTCCACCTGCCAGTTAACTATGTCAGTGCCATTGTGTCCTTCCTGAAAAAGCTCTCCATTTTGGCATAAAAGAGGCTGAATGTGTATTATTGCTTTTACTGCCATTTATTCCAGGAGGAAGGAGGCACAGCCCACCCCCACGCTCCTTCCTCCTTTTTCCTTATATTTTTTCTTTGAAGAAAAATCTGGGCCACATGCCCCAGAGGGACGCAAAGTGCTTTAATTCATTCGCACCTTTTCTCTCTGGCTGCCATCTCCAAGGCCTCTCTTTATGCCCAGAAGTGATTTGTTCAGGCTGGACCATCAAAGCAATTATGGTAGCGGCCTGCTTTCCTATTATGAGGGGGGATGACTGACAACAGAAGGATGGTGCGGAGGTGGAAGGGCACTTGGCTTCAATTTATTTGATCTGAAAACATTTTTTTTTTTTTTTTATTCATCGGCATCCACTCAAGTAACAAATCACAAACAAACTCTTCTGACTATGAGCTCGAGATTTTGTGACAAAAAAAAAATCCCATCTACTTTTTCTGTATACAAGTATTCAAATCACCTTCCTCACCTCGCCGGGGCCGAGCGACGCAGGGCCGCAGCTCTTCGGATGGAGAATGCCGGCGATGTAACAGAATACTGAGGGTATGGCAGGCAGTGATGTGTAGCAATTAATGTAATGGACATGAGAGACAGCACCATCCTCGCACTAATGAGAATGTCTTATATTACAGTGCAAATGCACAGGGTCGCCAAGACTCCTATCATTACTGGGCTAGGGGAGGATGGCTCGCCGCAGAAGGGGATACTCCATAAATGGATAATGCGGGCGGAGAGAGCACAGTACGGCGCCACTGAGCTGATGCGCCGTCCAACAGCAATAATTCTACCTTGAGTGACAGCGGGTCATTGGAATGGATGGAGCCAAAGGATGAGAGGAAGAATAAAGCACTTAAACAGGATTATTAGTTTGTTGAGGAATGGAGGAGTTGATGAGGAAGAGTTTGGAGTGAAGAAGCAGGTCAGGGTGAGAAACAACAAGAAGAGGAGGTAAGGAAACTAATGTAGGAAGAGCGGGGATCAGCGGGAGGAAGGGGGCAAAACGGGATGAGGGAGGATGACAGTGATGAAGCAATATGACATATTGGATAATCACTCTGCTGTCTTTTTCTTTCACAAGCTGTCATCATGGCCATCAAGCCATCAAGACCTTGGCCTCTCCCTCGCTCATTGACTGATACCGCTGTTCAATTATTCAAGGTTTATAAGCAGGACCCATCTATTCAGAAAGCAGCAGATCCAGTAAAATAATGAAAGGGCTGCTTCTTCAGCCATATTTACTGCCATAAATCTTTTACAATCGGCACAAGAGGAATCAATTCATCAGGCAGACTGTTGCCATCGGAAACGTATTAGATGTTGCATTAGGAGGGAGGAGAGAGTCCTCACATGCTGGAGACTTTAATAATGCAGGCCGTGAATTATTATACATGCTTTGTCACTTATTTGAATGTGTAGTGGTTCAATATTGCCAACAATGGAGTTCTATAATTAACATGTGTGCAGATTACACTTCCCTTCTTCTGGAAGCTGTTAAAGGAGGTTTTAGACGACGTATCTGCAGCTTCGCTGTCTCCCGAAAAAACAAGCTGGAACCTTTGTGAGTCAAGCAGTGACCAAAAAAAAAAAAAAAATCAGGTCAACGGCCGGCCTGGCGAGTCACTCAGTCCCACATACGAACAGCACATCCCTCAAACAAAACAACACAACCGGATGAACACGCCCCAACGAGAAAGATCACACACACGGTCACGAACCCGGACACACCACCTTCCTCACGTGTCATCAATCTAAAAGAACATCACAGCTCCCATCCGACATAATCCAGCCTGAGGCAGGACTGACCTGAGCCGCTGGAAGAAACTAATCTACACCAGGAGGGAAGAAAATAGTTGGAGTAATGCCGTGTGCAGCCTCGTCCATCCTCTCCTCAGCCGGCGATGGAGATCCCACCTCCACCGTCTCTGCCTCTAATACGTGACCCCGGTGCTGCTCTGCATCTCGCAGGCCTTCGCTCGTGTGCCGGTGCTGAGATTTATGCAGTAAAAACCAGGGCGGTTGATATACAGTAAATGTGCACACATAATACGAGCCAACAAAACACAATATATGTGCATGTATACAGTCAAGAATGTATACGCAGTCAAGACAGAGATCATTATCTGATGGCACACACACACTCACACACACACACACACGCTCGGAAAACTTCACCCTTTACCATCTCGCTACTTAATCCTCATCCACTGGAGGCAGAGGGGCTGTACTGTGGCAAACTGTATATTTTTAAACTTGACATATTAGTCATCTCTCACGGGAGTAACTTTGTAATTTATGGAATTCATGAATACCAAGCTGTTGTGTTTCCTTCTTGTTTATTTCCTCCTCAATCCTGCAGTGTAACAGTGGATGAATTCTAATGAAAGCCACAACAGATGCAGTTGGGTGGGACCCCCCTGGATCCGCGGGAAGCGGAGCCGCCGGTCGAAGCCTCCGACTCACTTCGGGCACGTTGTGAGAATCACATTGTTTTATCTTCACGTCTGTTTCATCCACTGAGCCGGGAGTAGACGACAAGAAGCCACCAGGTTTCTATAGTCGCCCTCCATCACTCGTCATTAACACTTTTAAATCACTTGCTTTGTGTTTAACCCACATTTGACCTCTGATTTTACATTCCTAGAATACAAAGATAAAGTGAAAGCCAACAGAAAATCATTTAGAGTGTATGTCTAAGATATATGTGTATTTTTCTTTTCCCATTATTTATATTACAATTAGAGTGGACAGAAATGTCCTCTGACCTCTGGCTAAAGATAATAACTTCTTAAAGCTAATGACCTCACACTGCACACATGTGGGCAATTAGGCAGAACGTTCCCTGAGCAGCTTACAGCAGCAAGAATGTCATCGTGAGAATAAACAGCGATCGCACGTGGAGTCATTACACTCTTTCTGCATTAACCTGGGTGTCTGATGAATGTTTGTAAGGTGGAGACCACATTCAAACAACTTCCAAAGGAGGCCTGGACATTAAATATCATATATATTTAGAACTCCGAGTATTGGTGGTCGACTACATCAGCAAAGTGTCACTTAGCTTGGCTGCTGCAGCCTGATAAAACCATCCAGGCAAGGTGGAGCTTGACCTCACTTAAATCCTTCCATCACACACTTCACAAATAGACGTCAAAAGAACGTCTGAAGAGAGGCCAGCAGATAAAAGGGAAGGAAAAATAGTCTAAACCGTTGGGATTAGTACTAAGTAAATAAATGGGCTATATCACTTTTCCATTACCGGGCGAGGTGGGGGGAAAGTGATACAGCCCATTTAGCCGGGATCTAAATAAAAACCATGAACTCTCCCTGCGCTGTTCCCTCCTTTTCATTCTTACTTCCACCCTAGGAGGGTCCATCAATAAATAAACCTGACGCAAATAAAAACAGATAAATAAATAAATGCGAGGAGCGCGGCGAACGGGCATCAGTCAGCATTAGTGATGGAACCATGTCAGGCACAATCATGCTCGACTGGAGGGGGAGTGCCTGAGTGGAGGCAGCGTTCTCGCTGATTGCACGTCCTGTGTGCGTGTGTGTGTTTGTGAGAGGGGGGGTGACCATGGCTTTGTCCTATTTTACTTCCATATAACCCTTTCGCTGCCCTCTTTACCTCTTCGCCATCGATACGTCCGCCCCATCAAGGCGTTATGTTCCTCCGCTGCTTCTCCGTCTCAAGGACGTAATTCATCCTGTCAAACCTTCGTCACCTTCAGTTTTCATGATTATGTTAATTGGGTTTAAAGTCTCAACGAGCCTCTTCTACTTTCCAAACTTTCCGCCTCTCCGTGTCACAGAACACCTACATACTTCACTCCATCGGGTCAAAGTCGATGGACCGACTGAACGTGAACATGTATAGTTATGAGGACGTTTCCGCCTTGTTGACTCTTCTGGTAAATCCCAGATCTCCTCTGGCTTCCTCTTATCATGCCTGAAGAAACAAAACATCATCATCACCGTCTTCCAACCTGCCTGATATCCTCGCTCCCGGTATCCCATTTAAAACTCTTTAACCCTATAATCCATCCAGCTGCATTCCACCGTGATAGAAGGACGGTTAAAAGAAGCAGATGATGAGTGATGGCAGAGGAAGAAGCATTGGCTCATCTTCTTATTGTTCCTGGAACACACACACACACACACACATACACTCAGAGTGGCATCCCACTCCTTCGCAAATTACCCTCTCTCCCTCTCGATGATCATCAGCCGGCCCCGCCGAACGCCTAATGAGTGATAAATAAGGTTTAATTCAACCGATCCGAGTTGTCCATCCTTCAACGCCGAGCCGGATGGCTTGAGCGAGATTCTATTGGAATTATATGAGGGCCATCTCTCAGCCGGCGGAATGTTGCGGCCGCCTCCCCTACGTTCGGCTTTTTTTCGCAGGCATTCCTTCGGCTTTAAACTCTCGCAGGTTTATAGGTCTATTAGGAATTCATAAAACAATGAAACGTATCAACCTCATTGTGCGAAAGTGCCCCGGGTAAAAATAAGATAAAACCCTCCATTATGGGGTCTCCAAAGCGTATTTGCCGCTCAGACTGCATCCGCTATTGACAATTTACACTGAGGGTGACCTTTCATAACTGCCCACATACGTGAAAGGCAAGACTGTTTGGAGAGTGAGCAAGAGGAGAAACACGGCCGACTGCACACCCTCCAGGATACTATCGAACATGATAAGTTAGGAGACACTCCGCGGTTGTTCATTGACGGTCCACTAGGTGGGAGGGCCGAAGACTTCTTACATCGATGAGACTCCGTGTAATAACCGGAGAATATTGGACAAAAGGTGCCGCGAGCTCCGAGTCCATTATAACAAAAGTTAATTGACTTTATGTCCACAAAAAAAAAAAAGGAAAGCAAAAATAAGCTTTAGCAGAGAGAGCGAGGCTCGATATTCTATGTCTTCTCAAACGGGGGCTGTGAAAGAGCAAGCAGAGGGCTGATACTTTGTACTGAAGAGGATAACTTCACTGGAGTTTAAACTACAGTGAAGGGGGGGGGGGGGGGGGGGGGGGCCCCCCCCCCCGCAG
>CAAKHC010012594.1:14935-29904 GCA_901007825.1 Macroramphosus scolopax
GGTGGGAGGGGGTGGTGGGGGGGGGGGGGGGGGGGGGGGGGGGGGGGGGGGGGGGGGGGTCCACTCTCCGGTCTGAAGGGCTGAATGAACTGCTACACTACATGTTTAATGTGTGTAAGATGACGCCTCACTGTCCGTGTGAGACTCAGCACACGGACCAGATCAGGGAACCTTTGATGGACCGACCTGTGAAGGTGAATCAGGAGAGGGGAGCGTAAAGAGGGATGGAGTGAGGCCCCGGCTCGGGATTGTAATGACGTTTTGAAAAGGCAGTAAATATATAAGATTGCTTTGGGTCTCTTTGAAATCAGATTGATGTGTCTTTTGGGACGCCCCCCCAATATGAGAGATACTGAGTCCGTGGCTTTCATCCCTGACCGAAAATCAATGAGCCAGGATGTATGAGAGGTTTCTGCTTTCAATCCGGCAATCTGGTGACAGATACCCAGGTAACCGTCTCATCAGAAAGGGAATGGGAGAGAGAAAAGAAGTAAGCTCAGGCTCACACGTGTTTTTTTTCTTCTTATTTGAGTAAAACTCAATTCTGTGCCGACATCGGTCGGAGTCCAATATCCTGTTAAACCAGCCGGATTCTGCACCACGGAATATCTCATGCATTATCTCCCAGAAATGAGAGTTAACCCCAAAAAAAAAAAAGAAAAAAGAGACTCCGCCGGTCTCCATCAATCCATCCGGCTACCACGTGTTGAATTAGGACTGGCTGCTGTAATTGCATAACACACGAGTGGAGCCCCCCGGGTTCTGTTTTCCATCTTTCACAAAGTGGAGAAAAGGAAATGGGAAATGCTTCTGGAAGTGGGTTTAATTGTGACTGGCGGCGCCCAGGATTGTGTTCGGGGGCCGACACTCGAGGTAGTCTGCCGGAGTACAGTTCAGCCTGAAGGACGACGGAGAACGACACGCCGGTTTTAAACGAACTCCTTTCACGTAAAGCGAAGATTCTCGTGCGACTCTGAGGGGACTCTGTAGAACACGCCGCTCGTTTGAGGGACGACAGGAGGTTAATCAAGCTTTAAAGCATGAGATTACAACAGGCATGACAAGCAGGGGAGAATAGATCTGATAGAACTGCTCTTTTACCGGGTAAATTCAGAAATGCAGCAGCTGTAAAGTCAGAATCTGTCACTCCCCGAGACAGACAGGGAGAACACACAGAGAGAACAAGAGTACATCAACATGGATGCAAGGGGGAACATCATTCTTTAAATACTGACTCAAACACTGCAACCATGAACAGCCAACTAAAAACACAGACAGCGTTCAATAACTGAGACGTCTTTTGTCACCAAATTGTCTTGTACTGGGTGACTTTGTTTCAGAACAAAGTAAAACTGTCTCCCTTTGCAGACTGTACATAAAAAAATCCCTCAAACTGTGCAGAGAGAAGAAAAAAAAAAACATTTTTATCCTCTTTCAAGAGCAGAGACAGATTCCTCCCATGCTCCAGTAGTTGAACTCACTTACAGATCCTATTTAAAAAAAAAAAAAAAAAAATCCATGAAGCCGGCTTGTCAAAAGAATTTCTGCCCTCTCATCACCTGAGAGCAGAGAACGACTATTAATCAAACCGCAGCACCGGCTCCACGGCGATGAGCAGGGAGCAGATGAAGCATAAGGCATTGTGTAACAGAGCGGCGGTGTCAATGAGGACAAGAGGAGTTAGTCTGTTGCACAATGCTGCCGTGCTGCAGGACTGCACCGAGCTCCACAAGGAGGGGAAGCAAAGAAACAGACACAGGTTAGACTCATATCAATATAGACGGGAGTCGTCGGTAACAGCAGACCAGTGCAGGTTACCCAGACATACATGATGGGTGGAGGGAGGCTGTTTGTGTCTAATGAAGGAGTGGGCTACCGGCCTCGGCGGAGGGATACGCTCCACGAGTGCCCTCCTCGTTGTTCCTCGTGTGTTTGATCCCTCAGAGTGGAAGTGAAGGAGATGCACAGTTATGAATCAAGGCAGCAGGATCCTCTTTGAGGACGGTGGGAGGACCAACGCAAATTTTTCACTCCGTCTTTCTTTGATTTGATTTTACAGGATGGACTTTTATTTCTACTGGTGATCTTTGAACGTCAGATTGATTCAGGCAGCAGGTCGGGGGTTTCTTCAGATCGGTGGACCCTTTTCCTGCTCTGTGTCTGATTCACAGAATTAGGACGGGAAGCTGACTGTGATTGGACGGAACCAAAGCAGCGTGGACAGCCTCTACACGGCCGGTGGAGCAGTCAGACTCGGAGCTCTGCTGGTATTGGAGAAAGCATCGACTCATCTAGTCTCATCAAAGTCTCACATATAATAGAAATTATATAAATGAAAAAATGGGATTTCATCAGAGTCTGGAGACAGTTATGGTTCAGACCTGAGGACCTCGACGATGATGTCAGGTACTGGAACATGCAAGAGACAGTGATTAACACATTTTAACAAGAGATACAGGAGTGCTTCACACGGGGAACATGTCAGCGAGGATTCCAGCCAATTTAAAAATTCCAAAGCTGTCTCAAAGCAGGCGTGAGCGTGTCATAAAAAGCAACAAATCCATTAGGTGTATATTAGTTTGAGACTTTACAAACATACTGGGAGGGGGGGGAGGAATGCAAAACACAAATCCCTGTGCACGGCTAAAGCATGGAAGTGTACAAACCTCTCCAGTAGAACATTTCCTACGCATCGCTACGAGACAAGAAGTGGAACCATGCCGTGACGGTGTCGGTTTATAGGAGGAACAAGACAATAAGACGACTGGAGCTGCTCAACAAGACAGAAAGGATGCTGAGTGAACCAAGAACTGTTTCCAGATAAGGATTGTATTAGCGTTGCATGTGCTCAAGTTGCTTTTTAACATCGTCAAAACAAATGTAGAACTTGTGAAGTTGCATCAGGTCAGTTATCACTTACTGATCGTTTTGTTCTTGTTGCAGAACTTAAAAGACCTTAATTAAATGAACCTTTATGAATGAATTCAGTATATGAATCATTTTGCAAATCCAGACGTGTGTAATTGATCCACCTGTGGAGTTGCAGTAGAATAGAAAGGGGGTGTGTGAGGGGGTTATAGGCCTTGAATGAAGTTGGCACCCTTCAACTGCATTTCCTGTGCAACACCTCCTTGCCATGATTGCATCGGTCTCATTACTGCCAGGTCCATCATCACATTTCTGAAAAGTTTTTTTTCTTACTTCTACTGAGTGAATGTTTCATTCTTCCATAAGACCAATTACTCAGCACAGAATCCTCTGTTTTGTAGAACAGGTTCAGTTTGAGTTCTTTGACAGAGAGGACAAGTGAGTCATGCAGCCAGAAGAGCTGCATGAGGCCCGGCGTAATTGGTTGTGGGTTAAAAAGGTAGTTATATACACACACCTAGTGTTCTGTAACCATAGTTAGCAGCCGGCCACCGAGAGGCTGGACTGGAGGGGCTTTGATCACCTGCAGCGATGTTGGTGGTAAAAGAGACAAGGAAAGAGAAAAAGGAGGGAAGGGTGGGATGGAGAGAAGAGAAGAGAGAGAAATGCATCAGAGGTCAAACATTTAAGACCTTTTTAGCAAGAATGAAATGCTAACAGAGATGCAGACAGGGCCCACGTTAAAACCCGAGGAAAGAAATATAGAATGGGAAAGGTGAAATTTAAGGATGATGTGTGTGTTTGCAGCAGCAGGTTGGAACATGTCTGATTGGTAGATCCTGGTCATGTCAGGCAACAGGAACCTCTTCAATAAACACATTTAATTCACCACATCTTGTACGCTGCAGCAAGTATTTGCTGATAATATTACAATAATAACTGCAAATAATAATATCAGTGATATGAAAACTTTAAATCAACACTGTACTGAGCTTCCTTCTCTGCCTTGGAAATGTTTGCTTCTTTCTATATTACCTGTGGCTCTTCTGACAAACCTCTCACACGAATATCAATTGACCCCGCCGCCCCTGCTAGATGCTGCTCCTCTGGGCGTGGGCGATTTATCAGGAGCCGAATGGAATATATTATCACCAGGATTATACTAATTCAGGCATAGTCCAACAGCGGCCGGCATGCCGACGCCACAATGAGGCCTCGGTGAATGGCGGAGGCACAATACACCGCTGATGACCTTCACTCGGTCACTTATGTGCTTGTTTCTTTGATGAGTGTTTGTATTTGCATACAGTATATCGCTGGAAAAGATGCAGCACATGAATGGACGCTAATCATCTGCAAACGGTAAAGCGAAGCCTCTTTGGAATGACGGACAGGAGCCAATTATGTCGGATGCAACAACATAAAGGGGGGACAGGCTATTTGTACCTGAAGTTAAGTGAGAGTGACGGCAAAGGAATCCAGATATAAAGACGGTGTTCTTGCTGCCTTACCGTTGCGCGGTGTCCGTTTTCGTCGATCCCGGAAGGCTTCTCCGGACTTTAGAGCTTCCATCAGGCTGTCCATCACGCCGGTTTCATCTCCCTCTGTGAGACGACAAATGACAAAGGCGACATGTTTACAAGACAACAAGTACATTGGCACCGAGAGTGTGAACTTTGGCACATCGATGACGCCAGCCAGGTGTAATTCTGGCTGTACAGCGATGGACGACCTCTAACGACAGGTGCATGTACGATCACAGAGAGACTAGAGGTTCTGATTTAAATATTACCCTTTCATACAGTGTATGAGTAACTAAGACAGAAGCAAGTCCTGTCCCTTTTTTCTGTAAACTGCTGGGGAGGAGGAAAAAACACTTAGAGCTTAGCAACTAATGCAGGGAGAGGAGCCACTGGATGAAAGCATCCACTGATGGTCATTGGCAGATATTTTTTCTGCGGCTACCGCAGGGGAGCTAAGTGCTCTTTACAAAGATTTAGTGGGGAGCCGTCCGGTACCCGAGCGCTCCATCACTGCTCAGTCAATGACATAAGGACCAGCCTTCAAAAAAAAAAGAAAAAAAAAAGTACATTGTTCCAGGTGTTGAGTGTATTTATGAAACCGAAGAACACGGCGGCCGGCGGCGCTCCGGATCCAGCCGGAGACACTTAGAGCTGTACTTTTGTGGAGGCGCACGCTGGTAATTTCCTGATCTTAAAACTTGCTCTAACAGTCTGAATGGCATTTCGATAAACAGCGCAGAGCGCGCTGTGCACAGGTGGCAGGAGGTGCAAAACTCATTTGTGGTGCTTATTTAAATAGAGGTGCTGTCGTAAAGGCCGATATAAGCGAGGTGAACGCTGGTGAACCCACCACGGCTTCCACAGCCGCTGTGCATGTAAAGAGATGCAACTTTAGGAAGTTGCACAAACCCACTTAATAACTTCCCGAGTATTTCCTGTGATATCCAACAGTACATGATGTAAAAGAGCTGTGGAATGCATCACCAGGAGATGAAACCTGCGGTTGATAAAGCATCTGAGGGACACTATGAATTGATTAAACTGCAAAGGAGTCAGTGACAGATGGTCTGTATACATTCCCTTTGTGGGCGCGCACCTGAATGTGCTTATTGCACCTAAACAGCAGCTTCACCTCAGACCGACGGCGCCGCGCCGGTGTAATTAAAGCAGGATCCTACATGTGCTCGGAGGATAACATCACGGTGAGTCGTGCCCACGCCGTGTGCACGCAGCGTACAGCGCCGAGGAGCCGGAGTTCAAAAATAAGCATAGGTTCTATATCTGGGTCATCTATCTTTACGCCCCAACACTAATGAGTCAGAGGGGCACCTTTTTTATCATCCTGGTCGGGAGAAGACATTATTTTAAACTAGGATCATTAGGGTGACTTATTGTGGAGCCGGAGACTCGGCCATCAATTCTGTTGCATACGTGAGTGAACTTGCTCCCCCACCGATGTTTACCATGAGGGTCAGTGCGTCTTGTTTTCTGCTTACAGTCATAGTTGAAGAATAAATAAGTGGAAACAATTGCTGCTTCTTCTTCTTCTTCTTTTTGCAGTATTTCACCAGACAATTTTGATACTCAAATATGCTCAAAGAGAAAAACTGGATGTACGAAAAAAAAAAACACGTCGTCACTGAACGCTACATGATTCTTTTTAAAGGAAATAGCACATATTTTTCCATTATGAGAGGAAGTGAGGAGGTCGCTTTCTGTTCTCCTGCTGCACAAAAACAACCTGCAGTATTTAATGCAAAAAAACAACAACACTAAAACTAAGAATAGACGTATCGAAACGATGCCGTTGCGCAACTTTTTCACTCATACTTACACTATTCCTGCTCTCCGTCTCGCTCCCTCTCTCTCTTCCTCAAGTCATTCCCAAGGGCTACTTTGAAATCAAAGTATCTATTTATCTGTGTGCTGTGCTTAAAAGCAATCCCGATTAAATCAAGCCTAATTAGACCGGCTTTATCAGAACAGAACCGAAGCCGAGCCAAGTACTTATCTCAAATTGCAGCACTACACCTCCGATAGCGAGCTCGTTGGTTTTAAAATGGGACAGCATGGGTTTCATTTACGTGAACAACTCCCAGCTCCTCGGATGCTTCCTTCCTCTTATGTAGACCTGGCAAGGACACGTCGGGAGGCCGACTGTAGGCAGGGCGTGTTAAGTGGCAGGTAAACATTTATCTACAACCACCTTGGCACGAGAAACTTTTTGACAGCTTTTTTTTTTTCTTCGTCGCCTTCTTCATGGAGACCCAGACATCACAGGGGGCACCTGACACTTTGATCAATTTGTCCTACTTCGAGCTTAACTGCGGCACAATTCATCATTTGTAATGGCCGGGACTTCAGAGCCCTGGAAGACTTGGGGTTCAGGACAGGACTGTAGACACGGAGAAACAAAGTGACTAAAATGGGAAACATACTCCCCTGTCACCTTACAGTGCTCAATTAACTGTGTCCTGTTGGGCTCCAGCTTAAACTCCAACAGACACCGCTCTTAGCAGGAAAGTAGCAGATGTCCCTACTTTTGGAATTCTTTCCTGCAGCGTGGAGGGTAAACAAGCAAGTTCACTCACATGTGCACACACACAAACTGTATATACTGTACAGACACACACTCACATTATTGTCGTAATCCTCTGAGCAAACTTTCTTCATTACTTATTGAAACATTGCCCACTTTAGCAGACGTAACCGACTCGTTCCCGCGATCCGCTCTTGTCTTATTTTGAGCCGTTAAACCTAGGGCAAATATTCATCTGCTTCTCATTAGCGGCGGTGGTAGATTGCGTGCCGGGGAATTACAGAAAAGCTAACCTTTCATGCCCAGAGATCTTCCTCAAGAGGAAAGATCCCCTCTGCTTGCAGGAAATTGCTTTCTAAATGGGTTAAGATGGGCTAAGACCCAAGACATTGACAAACCCTAGCAGTGATGAAACACTTGGTGGGCACCTCAACAGACGGGCTCGGGGTCCCGTAATGATCTTATTAAAGCTTCTGGAACATGGTTGTGGCTTTTGCACTTTTAGGTACTTTCTTAAACAGTTAAATCTTTAAGAGCAGGAATAAAGCTCTGTGACGCTCCACCGGCGAGAGATAAAGTACTTGTTTAATATCTTCCCTTTTCATCCCGGCCTACCTACAACCTTAAATCGCCACCCTACTTTACCTTAATATCGGGTGATTGAGAGGCCGGGCCGTGCGCCTGCACTTTGTTCCAAGTCACAGGGACTCACGGCGAAGGCGAGACAGAAGTGGGTGCAGGTGACACTTTTAAGAACTTGACACGAAGACCCCTCGATGCATGATTTGTGATGTGGAATACAAAGCTAGCCTGGGAGACACATGTGACGTGAGGTAACACCAGGTCGGACACCAAAGTCAGCACACCTGCAGTCTACCCTGACGAAGTTAGGACGACTCCATCGGTGTCTTCATGTGATTAATTGCCGAGTTCGGTAAATTTGTGCACATTTTTATAAGAGAGAAAAATATAATATGAAATTCCAGTTACTCCATATTGCAAAATGAGCCACATTACCGAGGACGTAAAGGACAGAGTGAAGGAGGACAGCGAGGGAGGAAAGGTAAAGCAGGTGTCTTCGGCTGCAGTGGTTTGTGTGGTGAGTGGGTCATTGAGAGGGACTAGCGGAGCGAAGCACGACGCAAGGTCAAAAAACACCTCCCCTGACACTTGACGACCTGCGTCTGGTGACATTGAGTTATGTCTCAAACAGACACTTCAACCGCAGGCACACGGACCCTCATCTTCGTTTATAGCGCGTCAGACGTAGTTAACTAGTCCGAATGTGTGGAGGAAATGTTGGGACAAGTTAGTTTGAAGTTTTACAAACAAAGAGAGGAAGGTGGCACGAGGAGCATCGGCTGGCCTGCTCTCATCAAGGTCGTTCAGAGGAGACGCACAAGTCTGAACAATAAGAGCTTCAAACACTCAGTGAGCTTCAGTCGAGCACCAATTAGGACTCAAATATATCAGCTACATTTATGCAGAAAAAAAAAATCTAATTTCTTTATTTCTGCCAATTAGGATCAATCATGCACAACAATCAAAACGTGTGTGTAACTGCATATTAAAAGAACAGCTGTTGTGTAGAAAATAAGGACGAAAAAAAACTCACTAAATCATCCAAAACCTTGAATGTATTTGATTCGGTCTGAACACCGAAATGCAAGACGTTCCTATAATTATGCAGCAGTGTCAACAAAGCCTGTTCATAAATTCAATTTGCTATCTGTCATCTCCTGCATGTCGGCTTGGGGGAGAGAAAAACACAGCGGATCAATTGTAAACTCTGATGGCTCACACGCGGCCCCTCATGATACGTCGGGGGAGCGGAGACACAAATCATTCTCAGAATCCTAAAAAAAAAAAAGATGGTGCATATGGGTTTGTAATATAGTAGCCGATGATCCCATCCTGTACGTCTCGGGTAAAAGTCTTATCAGATATGACATGTTAAATACAAAGATATTACAGTGTGAGCATGCAGAATAACGAGATTTATCTTTGCGAGATATTCTACTCAATCACAGCCAAACATCCCCTGAATTCAGATCAGCATTCTGCTCTCCGAGCAAATTAAAGTGTTTGACATGAGACACACTGGGCAAAGGAGAGACGTCGACTCTCCTCTTTCCTTTTCAGCGGACCAATACTGATTCTAATTTGCTCCGTAATGAGATCTAATGAGGGCTTACAGGCCGCGTGCTTGATGAATTGTAGCCACTGTCAGTGAGGAACACAGTGAGAGGTTTAACTTCACCCCGGTCGCCCTCCGTGACTCTGGCGGAGGAGATAAAAAAAGGAATCGTAAAGAGAGAGTAGGAGGCGTAACGAGAGAAGAGGAAGCGTAAAGAGGAAAAAAGGACGATTTTTTGGTTTTCCGCGTGCATTGTTTTTTAACACATTTGAGCCCATCTGTTCCCCCACAGAAAGTCACCTGTGCAATTAACCTAGACCATTAGCTGTGAAACAAAGGCCTCCGTGGAAGGAGGGGGGGGGTGTGCTGCTTTATGGCCAGCTGGAGAGGAAATAACTACACTTTCTTTTAATCTCATCTCTCTCTCTCTCTCTCTTTCTCCTCTCACTTTCCGGCAACCTGCTTTGTTTTACCTCCAGTCATTTCAAGCTCGGCCACCTCAACATACACCTGCATTACTCGACTGTTTCCCTCCTCTTACCCCGAACTGTCTGCTGCTTTTATTGTCTGCCTCTGAGAAGAGTGGATTCCTGCAACCCGCCCTCCTCCCCTGCAGTCCCAGCAGCTCCTTAGACCGGGCAGACAGAGACCATTACTGCCACGGAGTGCACAGAGTACACAAGTGCCCAAAGGACAGCAGTCATGCACCTGTTTGATGCGTCTCAGCTTCTCTCTCTCTTCCCTCTCTTTCCATATCATCTGCAGTCAAACCGGGTGAACCTCTCAGGCTGGCGTAGGTGTACGTCTTCGCATATTTACCGGTCCACTTGAGAGGAAGTTAAAAGGGGTACGGAGGGGTAACATGGCTAATAAAAAGAAGGATTCCCCCGCTGATTAATCCTGATTGTTTTACTGCAACAACTTGATGAGCAAACTCACTTACGTCCTCCTTAACTCAATTAAGGATGCTCCCACAACCCTCCATTCCGGAGGGGGGGAAGCAGGATAGATATTACTTTCCTCCTGCTGGGAGGCCCTGTGAGGTCCTAAGGTCGGGGTAAGAGAGAGGAAGGAGCGACGTGAGAGAGGCGGGACGAGATCTGCATGGTGTTTGACGTGCATGAAGTACAGACAAGTGTTGGAGCCGGGCTGGCCTGGTCACCGCAGGCCCGATCCTGGAGGAAGCAGAGATGTCCTGACTGCAGGAGACGTGGAGAGAAGTTGGATGTCGACAAGGGAGAGATGAAAGTGGATTAGCCGCCGTGGCGATTTGCATTCTGTGGTGGAACGAAAGCCCCTGCGATGCCCCGAATAGCTAGATGCATGAATAAGTAAACAAACAAAAACAAAAATAAACCCTCCATCTGGATGGATGCTGCCAGGCCCCAAGTGAGAAACAGTAGGGAGGGGAGGTAGGGAGATGGGAAGGGGGAAGACAGATGCGTGCAACGTTGCAATCACGACACTCTGTATCCTCCACTGTCATTTCCTTCTACTGCCTGCTACCCCCCCACCCACCCACTCAACTACCATATTGCTATCGCCCTCTATTCTCGGCTTTTGGCTAGTTTGCCCAGTAAAACCACTAAGACACATGGGAGAGCTCCAACCCAGCCCTGACAGCTGTTCGTTTGACATACTTTCTGAGAGCCACATGGGTTCACCATGTCAGGGTGCCAGCAGGGCCGTGAGAGGCTGTCCTGAGAGGAGATCATTGCTGCCCATCTTCCATAGGAAGCTAATTCGACTGCAATATGAGAGATACGTCTGAGATGCTATGAAACGGAAGGTGAACTGTATTAACTTTGGCTGCAGGCTACCGCTTAGATTATAAAAGCTATTCGACGTAGTCTTCTTATCCATGTTAGAAGCACAAACATGTAGTAAAAACGTCCAAATCAGCAAGTAAACAAAGTCGGGGAGACGAAAACATCAGGAAACGCTGCTGATGGGGCGTCAAGCCGTGCTGAGGATGGAACAAAACCATGTCACAGCTGTCGCCCCGGTGATGGAGTTGGAGTGATTTTTCAAACAATACATTTACGGGATTTACAACAATTTGAATATTATTTTTTCACATTGAAATGTTTCAGCTTGGAGGGTTTTTTT
Organism: Macroramphosus scolopax; assembly: GCA_901007825.1. Classification (NCBI taxonomy): domain Eukaryota; kingdom Metazoa; phylum Chordata; class Actinopteri; order Syngnathiformes; family Centriscidae; genus Macroramphosus; species Macroramphosus scolopax. The sequence continues at coordinate 26,112 of CAAKHC010012594.1, forward strand.
TTTATTGTGGATAAACATATATTAATATATCAAGGAAAATGATCTACGACTTTCACTGTGCCGTTCCTTATATGGGCATGACCGTCACAAAACTGTCACACCGTTCCTTATATGGGCATGACCGTCACAGAACTACTGACAGTATGTATGTATGAATGGATGGATGGATGCCAGAGCTGCGACAACAAGTGGAAGTATAAGAGGAAGCCGTAAACACTCCAGGATGGCAGAACGAGCGTCACATCTGGATAGCAAACGCTGAGCTCAGGAATCCCGATCAGGATAACATCTGACTCCGAAACCCCACATGGCCTGTTTGCATCAGTGGAAGGCGGCGCTTGTCTGGGGAAACTAAATGGATTTGACAATGGAATCTGACAGTCTTTGTAGTGAGGGTAATTAGGTTTGATTGACTGTAAAGTGACTGGTGAGGTCCAGATCTGGGAGGGGAAACGATCAGACACTTGAACCACCCATAAATTAATGAGATTTAACTGTGCCTGAGCTGATTTCACCGAGGAGGAGAAGAACATTTACGCAAGCAGGTCGGGAGAGACGGTAGGAAAGTAGAAGGCGGGATTAGTGCGGCGAGAGAGGAAAGACAGAGGAAGAGAGGGAAGACAGACATCCCCCCTGTCTCAATTACTTGACTGTGACCTAAACTTAATGACTAGAAAAACAACAGATACAGGCGATTTAATGGGTTAAAATGCAATCTTCCTTTTTGCTAACACACAAAAGGTGTTGAACAATATTAGAAAAATAATCACAATGTGAATATAAAATGAACTAAAATCATTTTGCATTGGGGGCAGATAAACACACACACAGAGAGATATCCTCTGGTGCTGCCTGTAATTACTAATAAGTTAATGTATTCATCACAGAATATTAAAAAGGTTTCCTATTAAGCCGTATTCATCCTATCTGGAAATTGTTTGTTAATTGAGATGAGCACGAGTATGTTAGTGTATCACCTCACCCCCGTCATTCCTTTATGCTAATATTCCCCCCGTGTTTTTGTCACTCCGCCCGCTCCTCGCACGGGCCTGAACTGTGATATATTCCGTATGCCGTCACCTTGAGGCAAATTCTGATTCTGACTGGAGATACAACACAATTTAATATGCTGTTATTTATGAGAATGGGTGCATGACAGCAGATAATCCTGGCGCCCTTGTTCTCGTCTTTCAAGGTAATAATGGAATTCACCAATCCATACTGAGGAGTTGGAGAGCGTGCCCTGCACTTCCTGCGCTGTGGGTCGACGCAGCTTAAACGCAAGGACAAAGACGAAGCTAAAACGGCTCGGAGTTTGTCTTTACACTGCTGCGACATCCACATGTATGTAACCACACAGAATAAGACGTAGATCCGTCAGTGGCATGACAACGAGATGTCAGTGGCATTGTGTCGTATATCATCATTACATTGTGGAAAGGTCTGTCCTTAAATTCTATAGGAAGCATGAAGGTCAGCTTTAGCTCGCTAATATTGTCTTCAATTCCCAAGCTAAGCCGGGAGAAACATTTCTTTTTATCATTTTGGGTGTCTGACCTTCACGTCTCTACAAGCTATCTCTCCTGGTTATATTGTTGTATTGTCTGCAGTACTATGGAGACACTATACAAACTTGGAGCGCCAACCTGTCCGCCCCACCGCCGCCTGTCAGCTCCCGTCTGTGATCACCTAGCTGCCACGGCTGCGACGCAGGTACGTACGCGCTGGCTTACCCGCAGCTGTCAGTGTCACACAAAGCCATCAATCCACATCTTTACCACTGACGTTTGTGACAGGGCCCCGCCAGCGCCACAACCACTCAGACAGCTGCTAAGACAGATATCAATTTTGTTTAGCATATCGCACGAACGCACGCTTGGATTTTTTTGGAAAAACGTGATTGTCGGAAAACAACATAAAAACATTGATCCATACATGCAGGAACACGGGAGAACACGAGGTTGAAGGAAACTAACAATTCAAGTAATTTAAATGTTTATTGTCTTAAATTCACATTTAAATAAAGATCGGTGCAGCTAATGTAGCGCAGTCGACTTTTTCGTTGCTTGTTTTTGTAAATAAAAATATTTTTTTTTAAGAGGAGCCCGGTTATATTTATGTAAACATACACTAGTTCATCCTCAAAGTGTGAAAGGTTGACAAGGAGGAGGCATAAATAGAAGCTGCAGGCCCATCATTGTCAACATGCCAACTGCTCTCTGCAGAGAATCACAGAGACACGGAGACCTCATTCCAGCAGGCCGTGCTGAATGTGAAAAATGCCTCGACAACTATCACTGGCAGGGAAAAGAAAAACGCCTTTGGAGAGGAAAAGAGGGCACGGAAATAATATAACACTGTATGGAAATGAGATAAAAATTATTAAGGAAAAGTGATACAATAATGCTGCAAAGAACTCTTAAATTGTAAGTGTATTAATGTCATTTTAAAACAAATTGATAGATTATGTGCTGCAGATGACCACACGCAGATGCTGTGATCAACGCTAACTATATTTAGGGTTTTGTGTTGAAACGTTATAGTACACAAACGCCTTCGTAAAAGCCTTTTTCCATCCTATAATATTACCACCTAACAAAGTCTGTACTCCGCTGTTGTCTGCAAGCTGTTGCAGGAGTGGAGAGAAGAAGTGTTTGAGTGGGCTCAGCAAAGAATAATCACTGCATGAAAAAACAGAACAGCATCTGTGCAGCGTCTGCATGTTTTTTTTTAGGGGGGGCGGAGTTTAATAAGACCCTTTTAGGACGATTTCCAAACTTGATATTACAAAAAGTTCCAATTAAATTGCTCTGTTGTTTATTACTCCAGTCACTTATTAGTCCAGACAGTCGGTGCACCTGCACGCTGCACATCTCTCCATCGGCATCCCTCAGGTTTGCAATAACAATGTTTTCTGGAGGTTCAAATGCACGAAGGGGACTAAATAACAAACTACTACGAGGTTTAGTCAGTGAAATCTTACAGCATGAAGTTGGAGAAAGTCAACTGATCATGTAAGATGTTTCACCACGTTGCTGTGCTACCTGGGAGAGTTGCCTGACTGAATAAAACGGTCAAACAACTTGTTTTTTTCCTGGTTGTTTGTTTATTCCTATGTGCCGTATGCCAAGCTGCATCGCACTCAAAGCAGCGTGTGCGCTTTCCGGCTCTGTTGAAAGCTTAGTGGATTTGACTGGGGTACAAAGTTGACATGTGGGTGCGGACACTTGCCCCAGACCGGGGCACTGACCCCGGTGATGCCGGCCGAGTGCGCGACCAGAGGGGCCTGCTGCTGCTTCACACAACTGCCTCAGAGATAGAAAGTCCAGATGCTCGACCACGCTCGGGCTCCTTGTGACATTGTTTTATATTCCGCAATAAAGAAAAATAACTGCTGTGGTGAACTATCTTCCTGTGGTTGAGGCTGAGCTATTGGTTTGGGTTCGTTCTACATTGTTCAACAGTAATTTCCCTTGAAATTAAGTGATTTAGTAAATGTGGAACATCTGGTCAGTTCGAGAGAATATGGAAATCCACTTAGAGGAAATTAAAACAAATGGGTTGACTGGGTAATGATTTCATAAGCAATTTCCTACATTAGGACTTCTACTATTTTACAGGGGAAACACGTTCAGCTGTGACTTGTCTCATTTATCAATCATACTTGTTGGAGACGTCTGCGTGTTGCGGGAAAGCTCGTTCGGATATTGCGTCAGTTGTTGGGAAATGTTTGTTTTTTTAAATCAGTAAAGCATTTGTCTGACCCCCCCCCCCCCCCCCCCCCCCCCCACAA
>CAAKHC010012594.1:36739-47757 GCA_901007825.1 Macroramphosus scolopax
GGGGGGGGGGGGGGGGGGGGGGGGGGGGGGGGGGGGGGGGGGGAGACGACTGAAGGTAGAACAGCAGAGACGACTGGCTGAGAGGTTTAATTGAACTATTGCTTTGTTCTGGGATGATGATGATGATGATTTCATAATGTTAAAGTATGCTGTTTTTTTCATATGTACACAGTACAGTCGTATTTGTTTCAGTAAAATGTGTGTTTGTGTTGTGATGATCTGGACGTCATGTACTCACCATGAAGAGGATGCGGAAGTTGGACAGTTCCCCGAAGAAGTCCTCCACGCTGACCGCGTGAGGGTCGAAGGCGAAGAAGCTGCCCGTGTTCTCGTAGAGCTTCTGCATGTTTTTGTGCATGGTGGACAGTTTCTCGTACTGCTCCCGTGAATACTTGCAGAAGCCGTGAAGGGGGGGGGGAAGAGTTAAGGAAATAAAAAACAAGGGGGGAAGCAATCACAAACAAAATATCTAAAATATCAGGCGACCAGAAAATATATCGGTGCAACGAAAAGTTTCTGTGGACAAACAATATTGTGAAGAAAAACACTTGAGAAGTTTTGTAGTGTTCAAAAACCAACCGATGTCAAGGTCAGTAAAACAAAATACCGGGATAAGAAGAGTCACAGACAATCTAATGTGCCATTACAATAACCTCTCCATCTCACTTTCCAGTCAATGGCATAGTGAGCTAATAGCTGCAGCCCCGGAGTAATGGAAAGGTGTTTTGTAGTTGGCGGTATGACACAGATGGTTGCTGGAAAGCTGATTGCAGTCATTGTTCTATTGTTTCTCCCAACAACAGAGGGGTCAGGTTGTTTTGAACCTCACAGCTCACGCCGCACTGTGTAATTTACTGAACAGGCGGAGCACTTTTCTCCCGGTGAATGGCTATTGACAGCCGACATCAGTTAAGCATTATCACAGCAGCCACTGACCTCATGGAGACTGCACTCGGACACTCCACGGCTCACACACACATCCTGGGAGGGACGATGACAACACGCCTTTACACACGCGTGTGCCGGTTAGTGTACACGTATGTGTGCATGCTTTAAATAATCTCAGATGGGATCACAGTGATGTGGAACTATAATAAAACTGGGATTTATCGGCTGCTATTTGCTGGACCGTTTACCGTTTCGGCCATATTTTCAAAATAAAAGCTGTAATTTTAGTGAGAACAATATAATCATGAAGTCGAGTAGTAAGTGTCACGGCGATGAATGATAGCCAGTAAATTACTTTTAGAGAATATTACGATGTCAAAGTGAGGTCGACCTTCTGGACGTTGGATTTCATCCCTTCATCGTTCCATCTAATTAACAGTTGGTTGGACATTCTGTCAAAATGGACGTATGAATGCCATATTTCTTTATAGTTATCACTCAATGATGGATATACGTGTCTGTATATGTAGGGTTGCATGAACATACAAACCAACGGTTACATAGCCAGGGCCAAGGCTGTACCACAACAGCACCGTGTATTTGTTAAAGGGGTTTTATTATTTTCCATATTGCACATGTATTACAGCTATTCTGATAACGGAAATGGAAATGGAAAGATTCAATACTATTTCTTTTAATCTGTAAACAGAGGCGTAATATGGAGACTCATTTGTAACCATATGTAATTCTTTATGATTTATTCCCCCGACTGAGGCAGCGTGTTGTTCTCTGTGTCATGGGAACTATTACAGGCAATTAAGGTTCATGTGCAGTTGCCCTGCCAACACTCACAGGCTCATGCTACAGCGTGGGGTCTTTAATTGTGAGGGCTAAACAGACATCACAATATTCTTCTTCGTGAGCGGTCCACCAAGCGGAAGGCACTATTTTCTTGACAACACTGTTTGTTTGCTTTCTATCTGTCTTCCCTGGGTTCATGTTCGGGATCCAGGGATTCGGTCCCTTGGCAGGTATTTAACTAATATTTATTAATCATTAAACGGTGCCTGTATTTGTGTGTGCGATGCATCCGATCACCTACATGTGCTCATGTGTAAGCACAGACGTCTGTGTATGTCTGAGGGGGGAGAGAATGCAGTGAAGGCGTAGGCTGGTTGGATTACCTCCCTGCAAGCTACTGTTAATAACACGCAAGATAGCACAGTCCAGTTCAGCGGAAAGCCCACACAGGCCTGATGGGCGGACTCATCCTTCTGTCTTTCCTCTTCTCTTCCTCTACATCCTTGCCTGCCTTGACATGATTTATCCCCCCTCGCTTCTGTCAGACTACCTTTATCTCTCCTTTTGCCGGCTAAATCCACTTGTGTGTGAAAACTCAGGGGCCCAACAGATAAATGTAAAAGTAAAACTTTCGCCGAAGTAAGACGTCTTTTCAACGACCGAACCTCCCGACGGAGTCGTGCTGCATATACATATGAAAGAAAAGATCACCTTCTAAAGTCAATGCAATTTGGTTTATTAGTAACAAATGAACCTTCTGGACTTAAATTGGACTGAAATATTTATAAAGCTACACTGAAAACGAGATGTTGGTATTCCAGAATGTCCCGAAGATGCTTTCAGGACCGTATCTGCATGTGACGGTGAGTCCATACAGAATAACATCCAGGCGGTGGTTACTGTCGCTGTGTTTCTTATTCTCTGCTTCTCAGTGTTTCTATCGTCCTCGCTCCTTCACTCCTCGTGTCTCCTACACAGCGACACACACACACATGCACAGTGGTACGTGTCCCACTGGGACTGGACTGATGCCGGCTGGGCCTTTGCTCCTTATATTTCCACATCAAAGACGTGTCATATTGATGGAGGCCGACACACACTATCCTGAGGCAACACAACCACACACACACACACACACACACAGATAGATAGATAGATAGATAGATAGATAGATAGATAGATAGATAGATAGATAGATAGATAGATAGATAGATAGATAGATAGATAGATAGATAGATAGATAGATAGATAGATAGATAGATAGATAGATAGATCTCTGTTCCTCCAACACATTCCTTAGATAAATCCTTCTATATTTTCCTTCCATATCTCCGTTACATCCTCCCTTCCTTCAAAACCTCCCTTCTTTCTCTCCTCCTCGGAGTAAACTTTCAGAAGCATGCTGTCTGAGCCGTCTGGTATTGGCGTCGCCTGGGCTTGAAGAAGAGCGAGGAGCAGAGGCGATGGGTCTTAAGGTAAAGCATCATGCAGGCTTTGGTTGGCCCGACCCTGTTTATCAGTCTGTGCCCTCCTCCTCGAGCTGTCCTCAGAGGAGGGCTCCCGCCTGCACCGCCTGTGCACTGAACCTCACCAACGCAGAGCAAGACAAATGCTCCAGGGCTGCAGGGCTCCGTGTGTTAAATTTGGATCCTACCAAGGATAACTTTGGAGTGCTTAGTGGATTCGTTGCTGCTAGTCAGATTAGAACACATCATTTTATAAACACAGGCTTGAAAGTACAAAAAAATATTTGTCTTAAAAGAAAATATTTCAGTAATTGAAGTGAACTTTTTTAGTTGATAAAGGAGACTGAACTTATCTGTCAGCTTTGATTAATAAAGATCATTCAGATATGTGATGTTAATGTTAGTGCTCTTATAGTCATTCTCCTCTCATTCGACCCCCCCGTCTGACTACGCCCTTGTAAATATATATTTAGTTTCCAGCCGTGCCCTCGTGTCCCCTTCACTGTGTTTAATCAGTTACTTTAAACTGGGTGTTTGACACGCCAGGAAGGTTACGTTCAACATCAGTAAGCTGCGATTAAGACCACTCATTCACTCAACACCACGGAGTGAACATCAAAAACATATCCAAGTCAGATTTACCCTACATATACAGAGAAGAAAGCCTTTTTTTTGGAGCCAGACTCAATTCATGATAAAAAAAAAATACGAGAAACTACATTTATGGCAAAACGCACAAAGTTCAGATCGTTTTTTTTTTTTTTAAAAAGGCCACCTACGAGCGTGGCAACACATTTCCTGGTTTGTTTACCTGTGCGCACCAGAGAGTTATTAAAGTGACGTGCAGACCCTTACAGTGGGGGCTGGAAGCCTCCCCAGTAAATCTCCTGTAACCTAGTTCCATTAATGTTTATTTAATGCTTTTCCGATGTGCTTGCTGGCCCCTCCGTCCAAGGCCCCGCTCTAAGCCTGCTTTTCTCCAAACCCCATCCGTGCTCTCTTTATCCCCACACCTACTGCCAACAGCCCCTGTGGGCCAAATTACACCAAGGCTGCCCACCGAATGAGCACAGCCCATCATGTTAGGGGCGAGGGAGGAATATCCGAGGGATGAAGGAATTGAGTGCAGAGGTATTGCCGGTGACTTTTACATCTGTGGACGACTGCATCAGCACAAACCAACACCTTCATTCACTCTGTATTGTTAGCGTCACTATAATAGAGATGTGTTTCGCCATTAGCCATGTACAGAAATAATGTTATTTTCCGGCTATTATAAGCCCGGCTCCTCAGAGAGGGGGACAGGAGCGTCCCTTTGTGTGGTGAGGAGGTCCGTGGGGCGAGCAGGAAATACAGAGCCGGGCCACGGCGGCGGCGCTGGAGCTGTCAGACCGAATTAGCCAATTCCTTGAATGTGGGATATGACCAGGTGCTGAGGTGCACGGAGGGAGGAGGATGAGACCTCCCTGCCAGTGAAGACAGAGAGAGTGGGAGGATGAAGGAGGGAGGAGGTGTCCAGATTTAAAGAGACTATCAGTGTCTACCTGTTGAGGGTGTAGTTCACCATCTTATTCGTCTTAATGTAGCACTCCTAACATTTAATATAAAATACACAAATATCAATATAACATATCGATATGAAAATAAAGAGAGTGTTTGCAGATCTTCATTATCTCAGTTCATGTCAAACAGGGGGGCCTGTTTGCATAATAATACAATGATTAAATCCAAGCCCGTTTGATGTCAGGGAAATAATTAAACCTGTTAAAAAATAAAAAAAATAAATAAAAGGATGCCTTAGTGGAACAATACTCGCTGGACCTTGTCCAAAATAATCAAAACAACACCTTGGATGAAAATCAGCCATTGAAACACTCTCCTGTTCATCCATCTGCACATGTGAGGGACACACACACACACACACACACACACACACGGACACACACACACACACACACACACACACTGACACACACACACACTGACACACACACACACATCAAACTGTATCTCTTCTCTCCCTCCCTCTCTGTTGGATTACAGAGGGTGCCAACAGGGTGATGATTACTTGATGCCATCTCCCTCCCCTTCACAAAATGTAATTAATGTAGAGCATCAGTGTGCTGCAGTAATCAGACTCTCCCATAGCCTCTCAACCTCTCTCTCTCTCTCTCTCTCTCTCTCTCTCTCTCTGTATATATATTTTATATATCTGGCCATGTGTGTGTGTGTGTGTGTGTGTAAACCTCAGTTTATCACACACGAGGAGCTCAATGAATTATATTACCACTTTAACACGGGGGTCGTGACCTCACCCGTGGCAGCACTCCCCTCCATCATCTCCCCTACAGATCTCACCACCTCTTTCTCTTGAAAGTAAAAGCCGTGAGTTGATGTCATTTTGATATCAATTTAAATCCGTCCAGCTGTCCCTGAAATATTTATTCCTATTGAGAGGACGGGCGCTTCTGCTTTGGCATTCAGATCTCCTCGCGACAGCACGCAGTCGGTGTTGGAACAATTCAATCAGGGGGAAGACTGGCGAGTGTAATGATTACATCTGATGAAGGTAAAGAGACTATATGAATTAGATATGAGGGGATTAGGTCCATGGGAATGACCTGTTGAATCATGAATATGCTATTAAAAAGGGAAAAACCACAGGACAAAATGAGAAAAAATAATTAGGAGTCCACTTTAATGGTGGCGGTGAGTGAGAGTATGTGGGCGCGACAGGCAGAGAGGAAGAGCTAGTTTTATCTTTGATAACCTTTTATTGTTGTAGTCATCCTTTCATCCTCATCCAAAGCAATCTCATGTCACAACGACGCCCCCGGCCTTTTGCCTCTCTGTGTAATTTTCCCACACTGGGAACATGACAATTCAAATCCACTGTGTTTACAATGTTCATACTTGTCAAATCGTAAAAGGTCAAGTCCCTCGCTTCCCCTTGACGCTGATTTAATCGGCAAACATCAATCACATCATCTACATTACAATGGCTCGCAGGGTACCCCTTGAAGAGACGAGTGTGGGAGAGAACACAGGCGGCGTGCACGTCATGTAGCAGACGCAGGTAAGCTCGTAAACAATATTACACAGTTTAACACCCACAGCGATATTATACGTATAATAATTCAGGAAGGAATAAACCCAGAAATACAAGGAATGCTAAATATGACACATTTCTTATGTGATCGTCCATGAAACCAACAAGCACCTTCTTCCCCTCAGATAGAGCCGACTGAATCTGATAAAAGTCAAGCTTCGTTTAGCAGCATCTTTTAAGGTGGAATTTTATTTTGAAAAAGCACAGATCATTATGATTGTATATCCACATCATGGTGCCAATACATTAATGCTGCTTTATATCTCATTGATGTTCCTCCACTATGAAACATGGTTGATCTTTTTTCCGGAACAATTCATCACCACACACTTCATTCCTTATGTCCTATTGAGAGGAGAAGCAAGCTTCCACCTTAAAGTTTCTACAAAATAAAAGACTATTCTGGCGATGCAGCTGAGGGAGTACAAAGAATGTATAAACGTTCCTTTTAAATAGCATCTAGTTCGCTCCATCGATGACTCTAATGAATCACAATATCTGGTCTATTTTCCATCTTCCTCCGTCGCTCTGTCTGATTCCACACACACACACACACACACACACACACACACACACACACACACACACACACACTCCTGATGTCCAGCCTTTTCTTTTTACTAGATCATAACTTCTCACCAAGTCTGTGTGACATAAACGCTGCACTGAAATCAAATTATTTGAAAATTACAGGCAGGTATGTTGATGGGGGGTTCAGGGTCTGTTTGAAAGTTCGAGTTTACTCAGGCTAATCTCCAGATGTTCATCGTCAGAGAGGTTCAGGCCCAGGAAATTGTAAAACCCGCAAAAGGCAACAACCTTTTTTTAAAGACGGCAGAAAAGCCAGAACATCTCCGGTCACTCGATCACTCCTCATTTTCTTTTAGTGATGCAGAAACTATTTCCATAAATCCTTAAATGCAACTGAACAATGTATCTCACCCGGTTTGTTTTACACTCTGCGTCTCACAGAGGGCTTTAACAGTACTATGTTCCCCAGGTTTGCCCACGGCATCTCCGATTACATCGCCTCTGTGTCATCACCATGCATAAAGCTGGAAATTGGACCTCTTTGATTGGCTACTTAATACAAGCCTTCTGAACGGACTGGTAATAAAGCCAGTCGGCGTCGTTCCCCTGTCGGACTGCCTTGTTAAGGGTGTTCCCAGACAGCTGCAGGGTGTTTTAAAATCACTGGAATCTGCTTCCTTTCTGAAACACATCAACCTTCAATGCCTCACAATCAGGATGAAATACAGCTGGATATATATAGTTTTTTTGTATTATGCAAATTGCATTGATATACCGTAAATAACTATTATAATACCAGGCATTGTTCATTCTGATGTGGGAATGAGAACAGGGCTTAGCTGCTGGACATGCGCTACATCATCTCAACAACCAGATTGATTTATTCAAATCAATGGAGAATGTGTGTGAGAGTGGAGAATCCTGCCACTTCCACAACGGTGCTTCACTCACAAATCACTGCAGCGTGTTCAAAAAGAGTTGAAAATTATTAGCATTTTTATTCAGATATGATAATCAACCTTTTAATTAAATATAAGGCGGTACGGGGCGCACGTCAATACTCTTCACTGAGAGATTTCATTAGCCTGCCCCAAAACTGCAGCAATTAAGATGGTCGGCTTTTCAGTGCAGGAAGACTTCCAGCGGTGGTCATTACCGCCTTTATCCCTTTTAGCCGGTGTTACATCAGTTAGGATAAACACTCTCCAAACCGCCGTCAGTGACTTCGACGTTTGCCCATGTTTCTCCCCCCCGGTCTGTTTTCTAAATTAGACAGTTCAGGGTTTTTATTTGGAATAGGAAACGTCCTCTTCTTTCGTAGGGAGCTGTTACGGAGACAGACGTCATTCAGAGGGTCGGCTGTGCCTAATTGTAGGTTCTATTATTGGGCTGCTGACCTTCCAGTTATTCAGCCTTGGATCCATCCGTTCCTCCTTCATCGCTACAGATGGATTTTGTTTTTGGTGTTTGACATCCGTAAACAAAGAATGGTGAAAAAGGAGAGTATATATATATTGATGAGATTCATTCAGTAGCCTTATCATTACCATCAGCAGATCAGCCTATCTGCTCCTTCCTTCGGTGTGTGTGTGTAGCTGTGTTTGTTCCCATTTGTGCGTTTGTGCGTGAGTGCACACGGAGGGATGAAAGGAGGGGATACGTTTCGATTCTTTAAGCCAATGAATCCCATTATAAGACCTCTTACAGCACATTTCTTTGTTCGGATCACTTTAGGCTTAATGAAGTGGCCTTTGAGTAGACAGAGAAGTTAAAAGAAGATGCTATCCACAAAGGAGCGTTGTCACACGCGGGTCAAGTTATCAGGGGAGGAAGACGACCGCGAAGAGGAAATTGAAAGTTGCTGAACAAAGTTTGGCTTGTGAATCTAAAAGTGCAGCTTGGAGAGAACTTTTGACACTAAAATGTTGTCATATGTTTCCTGTAGCTATGAAATGGGGATTTGTGAATGACTTTCTCAACTGTCAGAAGGAGGCAGGACAAACACAACATGGGAACATTCAAACACTGAGTGACCATTAGGCCTAAACTGTGTTGTTTTAAATCCAGGATGACACTCTGCTCCTTTATGGAGATCACCGTCAGATGTGATCTCCATAAAGGAGGTGGCAGCAGTAGTTGTCAAAGATGATGAGCTAGACGGCGAGATACAGGCCGGAGAGAGAGGAATAATGGAGCCGTCTCCATGGGCAACGCCGAGGCACAGAGACTATTTTTAGCAAATTAATTTAAGGCTCTAAATAATTAACTGATAATTATCTGGCAATCAAGAGAAAGCTAGAATGATCTCCCCCAAAAGTTTTTTTTTTTTTTTCTTCACTCAGCGGGCGAACGAAGGAGCTTTCGTCCAAAAAAAACCGGTAGATCTTCAGAAAGAGGGGAAAAATGACAGGGGAATAACAGAACGATGTACTTGCTTGAAGGCAAGTGGATTTACCAATGATAAGTGACTAATGAGTGACAGACAACCGGCACTTAGAAATAATAGATGTAAGCAGCAGCTGTCTTCGTGTTTACACACGCGGGCACCCACACACACACGCAGGCACGTACACACTCACGCAGGCACACATACACACACGCAGGCACGCACACACGCAGGCACCCACACACGCAGGCACGTACACACACACACAGGCACGTACACACACACGCAGGCACACATACACACACGCAGGCACGCACACATGCGGGCACCCACACATGCACGCAGGCACGTACACACACGCAGGCACACACACGCAGGCACACACACACATACTCTTCTGTAGTATACTTGAGCTCTTATCCTGAAAAAAAATAGAAATAATAGTTTCCTCAAACTTCTTGATTGTTAGTTCAGTGGAGTGGAAGTGGATGTTTTGCTTCCAACTTAAGGTCACCACACTTGACCAGGGCAACAAAAAAAAAACGGGGGGGGGAGATTACTGCCAAATATTATCTGCCTTTGGCAAAATACAAGTCGACTCCGTTGTGTAGAAATCTAAGTATCTGCATGGCTAGTTCATTCTTAGTGTTTTCCTCGATCCCAGCTGTCTTCATCTCTCTCACCTTGCCATTTCTTCTTCTGCTCTTCCCAATTTATTACTCGCTCGGTTCCGCCTACAAATTGACCAGAGGTGCAAATTGAATTTGTATTAGACACCAGTTGCATGGAACTAACTGTCACACCCGATATGCAAATCTGTCAATCCATCATTCCCTCCGTCACTCTTCCTGAATGCTTCCTTAACCCTCATCTCCGCGGCGTGTCTCTAATTGAGAAACGTTGTACCTATCGAGCGGTGCAGGAAGAATAAAAATTGAAATATTGGATGCAACTGAGCATTGCCCACCTGTCAGCTCATTTTAATATCCTAAAAAAAAAAAGACTAGCACAGACTGGAACCGAAAAAATGTATGGACTACTGACAACACACGGAACAAAGTTGTCTTTTTCCTGTGAAAAGATAAAAGACATACATTCATACAGGGTGCGTACGGGGCCATATCTTTCCTACAGTGTCTTTTTTAGGGGTTTTTGGATAACAGAAAGGACACAATTAGCTTGACAGTGTGATGTGCTTTGGTGAGAGCTAAGGTTGACAGGCCTACCTAGCCTCCCCACTGCGCAACCTTTTATAAAATCAATGCCACCACTAAACACAACTCTCCCCTGTGGAGCCGGGCCTTCATACAGACTCCTTCCCCCTCCAGTGTGGGGAGGAAAACACAGACAAACAGATGAATTAGAGACTCCCCAGATGCCGTCATCCTGTCTACTATTCTGAAGTGGCAACAGCACTGTCAGGGAAACACAAAAACAAAGCAACTCTGAATCTAAACTTGGGGTGATTATATTTTCTTTTACTAAGAGAAACCTGCATCATTGGTTGTCGACGGCTGACATACAAAGGTTTCCTTATCCAGATCTTAAGAGTACAGTGGAACCCTGAAGAAATCCTTAAAATGATCCCTGTGAAGATACAAGAAGCTACAAGAAAATACCCTTTACAGGCGCTCTGCAGCAACGTATGCAGCTCGGCTCGGCTATGCCACCAAGGCATTCGCTCGCTTGGCTCAGTGTTGCATCAGATTACGTGTCCGAAGAGTCAAACTGTCCTTAATGAGTAATATCATCCTACGCAGGTGGCGGAGGGGCGAAACGTGAGCTGGGGACACAACATGATTTCCCCCCCCCCCCCCCCCCCCCCCCCCCCAACCCC
>CAAKHC010012594.1:55454-71050 GCA_901007825.1 Macroramphosus scolopax
CCACCCCCTTGCTCTTAAATTACAGGATTTACACACACCCACACTCTGTTTGTGTGTCTGTCTGTTTGACAGCTTCGTGCCGCTGCTATTTCAGACGCCAGGAAACTCCTCTTCACAGCTAACTAGTCTATCTCACGTCCGCGGCGGAGCCATCATGAGTGCAGCCACGAACACTCCTGGAGGTCATCCTGTCCCCCCGTGCTGTTAATTGGAGGTTAATTGTCAATGAAAAACCAAACAGGCATAACTGTTGTGTTGACTGGCAGTATATTACCCCTGCGGGTAGAAGCCGGATAGTTGTGCATACTCCATTTGCTGTGACACGCCTAACATATTACGGGATTGATGGCGTCGAGGGGAGATAATGCGGATAACAGCACACAACACATTAGCGGATGTGTGCAGGAATCGGAGAGCGTTATAGTTCCTGTGACATGCGAGGGATGGACGTCTGGCCAATAAAGAAACATCATGCACTGAAATCAAAACACATCACTGAGGCAGGGAGAGAAATACGGAGTATTTCAAGACTCACTTGTGTGATCTGAGGACTGATACACCGAACAATGACTGTTTATATACAGATGGATTCAATTGATGAGACTTCCTGTTATTACTTGGGTGCATTCTTTTGGTTTTCTCAATCATTGGAACACATTGTTCTCCCTCAATAAAACAATAGATTATCTCTCTTAATGTTCCCGCATGTCTCCGACACCAGAACATTTTTGACAACGATAAATACTTAGCTTGTACTAATGCTGACTTAGAGATGGCTCTCTGAGTAGTTTCAAAATAAAACTATCTGAAATCCGATGAATTGCTCAAGGACTTCTGAAATAAACAATCGGCAGTACCAGTATTTTATGAGGACTTGAATAAAGAGAGTATCGAGTTACAAGCCTCTCCGCACATGTCATCAGCGAAGAATATCCTCCGAAAGCTGAAAATCAACAGTCTGTCTTGACAATTGTGTCTCGTCCTTGACTGGCATCGAATGCCAGCCAATCCGAAATTTGAAATGCAGCAAGGAAAAACAAAGCCTGTCAGAGTCGGGGAGATGTCTACTGAGAGCCACATGTGGTGAGAAACAGATTCAGGAGGAGGGAGAGAGAGAGAGAAGGAGCGAGAGAGCAAGAGAGAGAGGGAGAGATGAGAAGAAAATGTTCCCTCTCTACACGACTCAGTCTGTGAGACACACGTCATGCTGCTCCCCCCACAGTGGGTGACTCTGACAGGATACTGTCTGTGCAGCATTCCCCCTCTGTGTGATTGATGAACCTCATTTTGCCAATTAATGGAGAATCCCCTGTTGACTACCATCAGATTGCCGTTTGTAACTGTTAGTGTTTCTGACTGTCACAGATTCATTTTAATTAGAGATGTCTTTCTCTTCCGCCTTTCCTATTGTGCCTCGAATTTGCAGAGACGAGAGCAGAGCGACGTGCCGGGGGTGGGGTGGGGGGGGTGGGGGGGAACGGCCCACTGCGTTATTTGCTGTCATTAATGTAGTCGCAAAGTGCCGGGCTTAATCCGGCGAAGGCTAAACCGCGTTGAAGGAGTCCACCCTAATGACGACCATATACCATATCTTGTAATCAATTAGCGAACCTGAGTCAATTAGCGCACTATATTTGCATAATGAAGCAGTTAATTGTTCCATAGCGTGCAAATGGAGTCAATAAGTTTGGCTAATCATTCGCGCGGTTACATATATGAGCAGGCTGCAGGAGAGATGGCCTGCAGTCATGCAGACACAGTGATCCCTGTGTCCTGTCATGGAAGAGCAAGCAGAGACATCATTCAGCAAAGCTAGAAATCGACACAGAGTCGTATATCAAATAGAATAATTGCACAGAGTTTCCTCAACGGCATCGCGGACGGACAGGAAATGAAGTGTGTGTGCATCCTCTGCCGCGCATCGGGCAGCCGCGTCCGACGCCCAGGGACAAACTCCAGCTCTTTGTACCAGTGCCGTGGTCAGGGGGAATGACAGGAGTGTTAATTCCTAACAAACATGTCTTTGATGGTGGGGGGGAGCTGAAGCACCCGGGGAAAACTAACACCGACGTGGAGGGGGGGTTATGCAAACTCGACACAGAAAGGACCTGGAAGCCAAAGGGACCTTCTTGCTGCAGACCGTCAATGCTAACCACCGTGCAACCTTCAGCTAATGGTATTCAGGCCTTTTCATCAAAATGCTTTTTCCCCGGCCTTTTTTGGACGTCTGCCCAGATTAAACCGGAGAATAAAAAGTTTGAGTGCACTTACAGTGCAGTGAGAAATATAAATGAATCTCGAGTCTGTTTGTTTGGGAATTTGTTCCAGATGTGTGGAGTATAAGAAAACAACTGTTGTTTCTCCGTGTTTACTTTCTGGCACTGGGAGCAGAAAGTAACACAGCTCCAGATGATGTGAGACGTCTGGACGGTTCCAAACATGCTGTATAATTCTTAGACAAACAGGAAACCAGTGTATGGACATGGACTGATGTGACCCACCTTCTTGGTCTTAGTGAAGACATGAGTAGCCGAGTTCTGACTGCAGCTGTTCACCGGACGCGATGCATTTTACACCAACAGCAATAAAAACCCTTAAAAGCATCCGAGAAAGGATTCTGGAATAGATTCCTTCTGTAGAAGAAGCACAGTCAGTTGTAGGCACATGTCACATGAACACACAGACAGTCAACTGTGTTTGTGTAATTACTCTAATTGCCAGAATCGGGAGACAAAGTTCCGCACTGCAGGTTGATTTCAAGAAAACTTTGGCACATCCAAACACTGATTTCTTCAAAGCACTTTCCCTGTGCAGATCCTCCTGGGGATGTAGTTGTTCAGATCTATGTGTGCATAATTACGATAAGATGTTTTATTGGTCTCCGTAATCTAAGCTGGTCATAGCATGCAGATGTTAAAAACAAAAGTGGCCCCAGAAAGCAGCTTTGGGGAACACATAAAACAATCCCTGAACTCTAAGTGGGATTTAAAGCAGTAACGTTACAATAAAGGTTTCCAATTGGTCGATAAGTACGTTGGGGTTGTTTGAGGTTAATGCATGATTGACAGGCTATAATGTAAATAATGGAATCTTTAGTCTGCTTTTAACAAGAGCAAACTAAGTGCTGTGTTGTTGAAAACCCTGACTGACAACATCTTAACAGTGGTTGAGGGCCAAGGATGTGTTGAAAAAACCGAACATTCAATACATTTACTTATAAAAATAGCATGTTGTTCGATACAGGCCTTATAATGGTGCATCAATAGCCTGGTAGAAGAGGAGTGTTGACTATATGCAGAAGGTCTGATGCAACGTAGTTGAAGCAATTTAAAAGAAAAAGCCCTCAGGGAAAATAGTCAGCAGGAGAAGGATTTCAGATGTTGTATAATTTCCACCAAGTTTTTATGGTTGATGGGATAAAATTGTGTCATGCGGAGTTGTTTTTAAGAGATCACAAGCACAATATAGACCCCATGCCTGATGTGGAGATGCTGACTGCTTGACTAATTTCCTGAATTTTTTTGTCAGTGAAGAAGGAGGCAAAAATCGTTGCAAACCTTCATGGATACAAGTTCAGGGTCTACAGACGCACAGGAGCGTCCGCCCTTCCACTGTAGCACATCAGGCATGTGCATTATTTGTGTGTTGGTGTGCAATAATGTCAGAGAAGGACTGCTTTGATTGATTTAAAGCGATCTGAAGAAGCAACCGGAAATAAATTAAAACGGAAACGTATTGTAAGAAGCTGTAAAATACTGCGAGGCAGGAGAAGAAACTACGTGTCTGCACGGTAAGAACGTAGAAATAATATCTTCTGTTTTCATAAATGCTGCTTCTACTGTAGATAATATAATAGTCTGCTTGGGAATAAATGGCCGCCTTTGTATGAATGTCTGCTCCTCATACTGCCATTCAAGTACAATTCATTTCATTCATTTTCCAATTAACTCCGGCTATGTCGGTGCCGGTATTCTGTATACACGGATATTACATTCGTACCATTTAGAATATATATGTATTTTACTACGATTCGCCAGTTATCTCCGACCATCTTCTCATTGTGGATTCACGTGCCGGGGTAACAGTGTAAAAACCCTCCGCGGCTCGTATTTACTACACAAATAACTCCGGTCACGTTTCCCTTCCACTTGCGTCTGATAGAATAATTTGCCAACAATGGGCCTGCCATTCAACTGAGTCTCAGGGATTTCATTAAAACATCAAATGGAACTGAAATCATGAGCCATGACGATGGAGAGGGGGGATGGCTAAGCAGAGGAGCGTGGTTGGTGTCTACTGCAGGATTAGAGTTCAGCAACAAGTGCTCAAGGGGGGCTTTGCATCAAACCCAGGAGCCCATAACAAATGAGGACGGCTGGGCTTCTGTCTATTACCCTGCACTAAGCCCAGGCCTTTTGGGGAAGTAATGAGGTGCAGATTGGTGCTGCTGCCACTAGGTCCTAAGCCCGACTTTTTGTAGAGCAGAAATAATCAGCCGGAGACCCGAGCCAATAGAGACAAAGCTGTACAGAAGCTGAATGATACATGGAGGCATGGAGAAGAAACAGATTAACTAAATGAATATATTTCTATTCAGACAATTGTAGACTTTCATAGACTCGGCTCTGCTTCTTGCAGACATACAGAGAACATACAGGAGTGTATAGGCAGCACTTCTGTTCTGTTTATACGTAAACCTGTGGACACACGGACAACTATAGGGAAGCATTATAGGCTGCAGGGCTGCAGGGCTGCAGGGCTGCAGGGCTGCAGGGGTGGGTATGAACGTATGTAGATCATCCTCAGAACTCCCTCTCAGAAATGTTTATCCGTTGACTATGACAGTTGTTCACTCAGGAACAAAGGGGTAGAGCCACTGCTCATCACTGGTGTACCTCCCCGTGCTCCCATGCCACATCCCCTACTACCCTTGGGAGCTCCAGTCCACGTGGCCCATCAGCCAGCCTACTCTACTGGTTAATGGAGCTGTCACATCGGGCCGAGTGTCACAGCCTAACAAGACACTCATTGGCAAACTCCGAGAGAATTCCCTTATATGACCGCGGGGCACAAGGAAAGGTTTTCTCTCTGGCACTGAGTACAACGGGTAGCAGACAAAAAGGTAGTGACGCTGACATAAAACAGCACATGTATATTCTGTGGAATGAGTCACTTCATTTAAAGGCCATGTACGTCTCACAGCGTTGGAAGGTTGTCTGAGCTGTATGAAGCTATTTTAAGATAGAACATGTAAATCACTGTACGATTCATTCACCAGTCGCACAATGCAGTCGAGTCCTCGGCCATCAAGAAAGGGACTGATGTCATGTAATTTCTAGGTGAAATAAGACAGCACAGCTTTAAGTTTCTGAGCTCTGTTCACTCCGACTTGTGGAAGAAATACAGCTAAAGAAAACAAACTGGAGAAACTCAACGATAACACGCGGTGCAGAAAAGGAGAGTCAAAGGTTCAAAAATAACATGGTGAGGAATTTAAAGAACTTGTGAAACCAGCAAAACTATTCGCTGTTTGTTTAAGATGGTGGTTGACTGGAATCGGGCTAGAACATTACAAATGGCCACATTTACAAACCCTAACTTACATATCTGGTCCCAGAAGGCAGATCCTTGTCTCTCTCAATTTGTGGAGACTGGTTAGAATGATGTGCAGCGACTCTGGCCTTCTGGGACATAGAGGGTTAGGCTGAATAGCAGAAGGTTGGGTTAAGGCATTTAGCATAACATGGGAGATGTATCGGACATGTCCATGTATCAATCAAGGTTCAGTCCGGTCTCTGCTCATCCCTATCGAGCGGCATCGCTACGATTAATATTCCGGTATGCGGTGTCACGCTCTCAAGCCTTCTGCTCTCTACTGTATCATATCCAGCAGAAACTGGAAGGGTGTGTGTGTGTGTGTGTGTGGTAGCCATTCCCACTCTGGTGAAATAGTGCTCTCTGGGGGCTTGTGCCTCAACTCTACAGCCTTTGTGGGTGCCCATTTATTCTGACGGACAGAGATCACTAAACTGCTGAACAAACAGCCCATTCAGTCATTTGCATACGTTACAGTTAATGGAGAGATAAAAAGGTATTAATAAAGCCTCTCTTTCTTTCTTTCTTTCTTTATTACTGTAGACTGTTTTCCGCAGCTTTTCGGTGGGTAACATATTTCTGAGGATACTCAAGTATAGAAAATATTAGCACTATACTGCTTTCGGAGCAGATATTATATTTAATATACCGTGCAGTGACCATGGCCTGAAATAGTGACCATGCCCCTTCCCCCTCCAACACCTGCACGCCCACATGCATGCCCGCACGCACCCCCGCCCACATGCACGCCCACATGCATGCCCGCACGCACCCCCGCCCACATGCACGCCCACATGCACGCACGCACTCACTGACTGGCTCATTCGTCATTCAACAGTCAAGACAACAGAGCTTCACTTAACTTTTTTTCCAGGGTTGCTCGAGCATCAAATTCATGACTTTTGGCTGTTGTTGTTCTTCCATCTGTCACGCTTCAAAGAAACAACATCCTTTTTTTTTTTTATTTAATCCCAAGGAAAAGTTTAAAAAGGTAAGTCTACCTTGACTCAGCAGTCTTCTTATAAGTACCAAAGGAGACATCAACCCAAAATACACAGAGCGGTACTTCATTGCTCCAACAGTTAGCAGTGCAACACAGATCAGATGGCTAACTAGGCTCATTGCAAACACCGTCACTGACGGCCTTCCTTTCTTTAGTCTGCTCAACGTGTACATGTGGTTTCACTCTCCTCACCAGCCTCACTCCCACAATAACATCTGATATCATAGGAGGTCTAAAGTGGTAGAAAATAAAGTCTTGGGTGTCCTACTTCAGCTAAGTGGGTTTAATTGAGACACACACACACGTACACAAACGCCCTACTGAAACAAACAGCCACTGCTACTCCAAAGGCACCGAGCAGGAGAATAATCACGTACTTGTAGTGTTGTATTATGTACTTGTATTATGTACTTATATAAAAACAACTTTGAGGTAGAAAACACCTGTATTTCCACACAAGTCTGCACCAACTCACGACCAAAGAGTACAATGTTCGCGTGACATGGATATTATCATTTTTAGTTTTATAACGGTCTAATAAACAGGAGATAATATGCAAATGAACCACTAAGGGAGCTGAATGAGAGGAACAAGCAAGCATGGAATATTAATCATCAACCTGATGACTTGGCTTCACCCTGATGTGTCTGCAGCCCCCCCAAAAAAGATCAGAGTGAAAAACATGCTATACCCTGTAAGTATTGCTATTCTGCTACTTGTAGAAACTGCTGGGAGATATTCAAAACACAACGCAGACGGGGAATGAAAGTGATGTGTTTTTCAGTGCTTTCCACCGGCGCCTGCTTTAAATATGACAAGCCGATACAGATTTTTATTAAATCCTACGTTAGGCTCCTTTCTGGCATCGGCACTCAATCTCTGAAGGTGCAGAGGACGGAAGAGAGAAGGAAGTGGGGTGTTGCAGGTCAGGGCCAGCAAACTTCTCTCTGCCGTTCTCAGGGGAGGAACCCCAGACAGTGAGGGAGAGCCATGCTGCAGTATATCTACACTTCTCCATTTCCTCTCACTCAAGCCTCCGGTTCTCCGAGGAGCCCGGGAATCGATACTGACATGAAGGGGAAAGAGCAGCTTTCTTGCCTGCCTGTTCTGTCTGCGAGCCGCCATCAGGGAGGTCTTTGCTTCAGTTTTTTTTTTTAATTACACAAATTTAAGTGCCCTTCTTTGACTGGGAGCAGATTGCTAATGTGTTAGGAGGCTATTACTCTTATACAACCCAATGTGCAAAGTCAGCCTGAATAAATCTCAGACAAATGGAAGCAACAACAGGCTAAATGTTGTCTTGCATGTTAGCGCCTCATATGCAAACACCTACTCGCTTGTTAAAGCACCTTCTTTCTTTTCTTAATAATAACGCCAAGACCGGAGAGCCTGCTGGCTGCTGCGCTGTTTTCTTGTGTCTGTGGACGGCACCCTCGCCCCAGAGTATAGATAACAGACTTTATTTCCACCATAGATCAAACCTATACAGAGAGGACCTTTCCTCTCAGAAAGGGCATTCAAGAAAGTGCAGAGACATGGCTAATTCAATTTGAGAGCAGATATGCTCGGGTTTAAGTGAAACACTCTGTTATCGAAACAGGAGAGGTGCCATGAGGGAGGATAGTGCACAAAGTGTTGTGCGGAGAAGCTCGTGGCCGGTCAGGAGATGAAATCAGGGATAGGTGATAAGTTGGTGTGAGGGGCTAGAGCCCCTATTAGAGTCCCACAGGGGACAGGCAGTGGCGGCAGTAAAAATAGCCACAGGCATGATTTCACTCTGGAGACCCAGGGAGGAGTGAAGAGGGAGATCTGATCAACATCTCTCAGCAAGGCAGCTAGATCCATTCTCTAAGTTCCCTTGGGTGCCACCTATCACACCAAGTGACTTAAACGGCTTACCGCTGCCAGGCAGAACACAAACACCTTTGTCACTTCTATCAAGAAAGCGGCACATTGAATGTCTTCACAGGCCGGAATACAAATATTTTCCTGAGAAGCAACTTTTAGGAAACCTGTGCAGGGTGCAAGAGCGGCCCGCGGTTCAAAAAAGGATATGGACATCTTCTCCACGAACTTATCTTGTTTGTCGTCTGTTTTGGGGAAGTTCTCAATGTCGTTCTCCAGCCGCTGAATGTGGCGCTCCATGGTGGTCAAACTGGTCTTCAAGATTTCAGCCGACACTGCAGAAAAAAAGGAAACAACAATAATTATAACGACGTCCATTGTCGGACATTCGGACTCAAGCGTGAACCATCTGTGTGGCCTAGAAAGGAAAGTGTGTGTGTGTGTACAGTGTGTGTGTGTGTCCACTGTGGCTCATTAATCAGTCTGTAATCACTGTTTGCAGAGTTGCTGTAGAATCCACAGTATTCAGATCAGGCGTTTCAAGTTGAGACTTCAAACAGCGAGCGGAGTCTTAGGGGATCAGATGGGACAGGAACAAGGATGTGGTACCATGTCTTGGTTGTTGTTGAGGGTTTAGTCATATCGACGCCAGTGTAAGCTCTTGCACACACACACACGTAGGGTTTCAAAAAAAATGATAAGGGAAGAAAAGAACTTGATTAAGGTCGTAAGAAGTACGTTAAGAGTTGCATTACATTCGTCTTTAAAGGGTTTGTTGATGGACTTCAATGTTTAGCTTGTACATACAGAGTCGTACTACAAATACTACAGTACTTGATTGTAATTTATTTCCAATCTAAATTAGGTTTGATATTCTCTTTCAACTGAAGCCCTTCACCTTTGAGGCACAAAACTGCCAATTAAGGCAGAATGACGACACAAGATGAAAAACAATCAGCTTCATATTCTCCTTCGCTACTTGGTGTCGGAGCCGTCGGTACAGATCGAGATCGGAGGACGTACATCCAATACCAGGAGTATAATATACTCAGATAGAGGGTGTCCAAAAAATCAGAAGAGGAGGAACGGAACAAAAGTGTAACTCATGTTAGTGTTAATACCAGCGACCTTCAAATGCTCTTGACAGGCAAATACTGTGAGTAACAGGAGAAACCGTCAGTGTGAGGTCGCCCCTCACGCCTGTGTCCGATAACAAAGCCGGTACGATGCAGCTAGCTTCAGCTCCGTGCGACGGGGGATATCTGCTACCCTTACATCTGCAAGGTTAGTCCATCCACTGGACTGTAATTGAAGTGCTAAGAGATTGAGGAGAGGGGAAATAGACAAGCTGTCAAGAGAAGTGGCCTCCGTAACACAAGGGGTCAACCTTGTCTTGCTGTACATCAATTCCTCCGCCTTGGATTTGCTCTTTTTTTCCTCATTTTCTCACAATAGAAACCCGGGTGGCGAGACCGCGTATCGCGCGCACACGCGCCCCCCGCACGACGGAACAACCTTTAACAAGAGCACAAACAAGGTATTGTAAGTGCGTCACCGTGTGCACGCACACACACACTTAAAACGCCGACAATACCACGATCTGAGCACCATGAAAACATGGACAGAATCACATCCCCGTGAATGTCTCAAGCCTTGGGAAGCTCGTCCTCATTCAACGTGGTTCATAATGAACGCTCGCAGCATGAGTAATAGCATTAGGTAATAATTTGGCTGTAACACTGATTTAAGTAACCATAGTAGCCAGAAACAAAAGAACTGTGATTGTGTTCCAAGGGAGTCATTTACAGGATCAGAGAGAAGCCATTGGACTATAATACCGTCTATTGTGTACATGGGGATTATTATTAAGACAAACTGGCGCGTGGAACAAGGAGAACGTGGCGGCGGCTGCGGATCCGATGTTATTTATGTGTCTTTTAACGTTAGAGGTCAGTTTATGCTCTTCAGAAACATGCAGGCATTAATATCACCAAGCTTCTTTGCTCCAATAATCTAGTGTCTACATAACGTAGCGTGGATTCTTTTGGGACATCATTAGTAAAAATTACCGCCAAAATAATACGGTGCTATTTTCGGGGGGACAAAGCACGGCAACGCTGGCGTCTTCTGAATACACATTTCGAGAGGATCAGAGGGGATGTAGGGGGCTGTGTAATATTTCTTTCCAGACGGAGAGGATTTCTGAGACCTATAAAGTTATTATAATGACTCCTGTCAGCGAGGGGAAAAAAAAGGAAATATCTCCGAATGTCTTCGGGGCTTCCCAGACAGACAAACGCACCTTTTCTGAGGTAACTTCTTACGCAGAGAAAAGAACATGTCCTCCCTTTTAAATTGTCTCCTGTATTATTTGTATGATTCAATTTTTGGTTGGCAAATGACCAGGAAAAGGAGAAGGGAAGAGGAGGGAGATGAGGAGGGAGATGAGGAGGTATGAGACGCACAGAGGAGAGAATCAGACAGGTGAAACAAAGAGTTGACAAAGTTTATTGGTTCAGAGGAAGAAGGAACCCACGTCACACTAAAGTAGCAGAATGTTTTGAGACCAGGGTCAGACACTTTTATAAATTGAAAAAAGGATTGGCAGCATGCAATCTAGCATATTACCGCTTCATCAACATCAAGGCTCTCGGTTTTTCTTCTGGTTTTTTACTCATGTTGTTGAAAAGAAAGAAAAAAAAAAAAGGAAAAGATTAACAGAGTTGAATGAGATTGCACTCACTTTACTTTCATGTTGCGAGCCAGCCTACGCAGCCGACTGGAACCTTCTGGTAGACAACAAGTGTCTCACATCTCTCGTTTGACTCAGACTTACAGCATCCTGGGCCGGGCTACGTCCTCCATGTTTCAAGTTCCTAACAACGGTAATTATCTGTTTACTCACATTGCTTTTTTTTTTTTTTCATCTCTTTAAATAAGCTTTAGGCTCCGTTGTTTCGCACGCCTTCATCCCACCGGGGTTGGCTGCGTTGTGTTTCCGCCTAGCGACTCGGTTTGTTCCATCCTTGGCATCGCTTCAAACCCTATCAGGAGCTTCTTTTGTTGACTTGCTGTTATGGTGTTTTTCTGCGTGATTTTGGGCTAATACGTTTGATTGGAAGGCTACGTAGTTGAATTCGTAATCTTAACCCTAATCTCTCGGATTAATTTTGACCGAGCAGCTCCGCAGTCACTCACTGAGAACCGTGCTAGCCTTGCTGTAGCAGTGCTAGCCTTGCTGTAGCAGTGCTAGCCTTGCTGGTCCAGCCTATAATGTCCGCTGAGGGGTGTATTCATCATATCACTCTGGAATCGGTGATGAACCGAGGATAACAAAACAATCGTTCACTTTTTCTTTTTCAAAAACGATATTTAAATTACAGACGAATTTACAAAAACAAAACCGTCTTTGTCGTCTCCCATTCAGCTGTTTGTGATACCTGAGTGTAAATAGGAAATGTAGTAGTGTGAGGATAAACAAGCACAGCGGAGGGAAGAGACAAAAAGGATAAACACACGTCCATGTGTTCCTGTTTTCCAGCGCGGATCAAAGACGCTCCGGTTGCAGGAGTGAGATTTCTGTTGTTGCCGTGACAAAGCAATCACAATGTTCTTCCTGATTAGCTCGGATCATGTGACGCGGGGAACAGCGGGCGTGAGAAAATTGCAAATGAGGGAAATTTAAGGGACGGTCGTAAACAAATGAGACGGAAGAAAAACCTCATTGCATTTGGATTAATTGCAAACTTGATACAGCTATCAAGCACCGAGGACAATCAGTCAGCTGCTCTTGATTTCCACTGTTGTGATGTGAACATATCTAAAGTTACTTATCTATTTCTAAGTAATTAAATGCACTAGCAATGTTGTATAACAGATAATTGCACCCATGTAGAGGGAATAAAACACTTGCATGATACCAGAAATTAGACGACGTCTCCAATTGTGATTGTTTGTGCAGAGTGAATCCAAACTCTGCACAAACATCCATCATTCCCCGTCACTGTTGTGCTTATTGCACGCACGTTTAAAATCCTTTTTACTTTTGCTCCATTTCTCTTTTTAATTTACATTTCCCACTAAATCCTGCATGTAACAGAAGTGTTAAATTAAATGAGGGATTTGTCTGGCGATTATAACTGATGCACCCTTTCGCAGCTCAAACCGTCAGGTTAAAATAGCTAATAGTTAATCTGCAAATGCCTCCGACGGCAATAATCACGGACTCATCAAATCCTCAAATGTAATTAATAGTAAAGCCAAAAGAGTACGGTGCATCATTAAATTAAAAGTAGACATATATATGATGTTTAACCTCGTGTAGTATTGATAGAAAACGTGAGTGACAAGGTCTCTTTATTTCATACCACAAACTTCCAGCAAATGAGAAGAATGTTAATTACAACACTATTAAATTATTACTCGTACAGCACAATGCTTTATAGTATATATATAATGCAGGTTAAGGTGTAATGCATGTATATGTCAAATATATGCATATGAACTCCAAAGAGGAGTTGGACATGAGCACCAGGGCATTTTAAAATAACATTTAAAATAAAGTATAGGCTGAAACCAAAAACGTAAAAAATATTGCCCGAAACCGAAGATAAACAGCGTACCTCAAACTCTAGAGGGAGGCCTGGTTTAAAATGGGGGTCATGTCTGTGAGACTTTATTGGTTTTGGCAGCCATCAGAGCTGCAGCCCAGTGCCAGATCTCTGGAGGAATTACAAACGGAGTCAATTACAATATATTTTGATGCATGGGAAAGTTTAGACATTGACCCGGGGTGATGACAATTCCCCGGGAGCTGCTGAGGAAATGAGTCAGGACGATGTGTCGTTTGTGGGTCTCTGCCCTCTGCAATAAAAGAATATGGAACTCACAAAAGGCGCCGAGGTTTACCTCCTCCGTCCTGGCAATCAACCACCTCCAAGCCTGACGTGCGCTCACTTGAAGACGGTGGTTTTTCCCTTTTGTCGAGACATATTTTTTCCGTTCCTGATGTCACGCTAACAGCAGAAAAGTATCAGTTAGGATTCTCGCATTGTGCAACTGTCAAGTGGGGAACTGTGCTGCCGAGAACGACGGAGCTATCGTTGAAATATGATGTTCGGCTGCAGGATCATTAAAAAAAAAACAACTCCTAACCAAGGTACATGAACAGATGCATGGTCTCTGGAATCGTTTTAACCAGGAGAGCATTCAGAGCAACGAGGATATTCTGGAGGCAGGGAAAGGACATGACTTATGTCTGTGTGTGTCTGTGTGTGTGTTGTAGACAGGAGAGATGCTCAGCGATGGGGGTGTGGTGGTCATAATAGCCTGCAGAGGTTGACTCATGCCTCTAACCTCATTCACAACTTCAAAGATGCACCTTATCACACAGCCAAGGCTATTTCACCTGACACCCCTACGGGACACACTTCACTTGACATTGCTAGATTCAAGAAACCTAAAACCCCTTTGGATTATTGGCTAACTCCAGCTCTGCAAAATGCGAGGGGGCCGAGCAATGTAACAATCATAGAGCACGCTGTTGTAAAGACACAGAGACTAATGATGTCTGCTTTAAAGAAACATGAAACTAAAGACCTTCCAAATGTTCCGATCCCCGAGTACTCAGACGGTATATTAGTATTCAATACTCAACCGTCTTCAAACTCGGCCTTCTCTTCGATCTGAACTACATAAATCATGGTACTGGAAGCACCCTTGCTATAACAACACCCATTTTAATCTCAACTACTTAGAGGCAACAGTGAAGCACGCCCAGAAAGAAACAACAGGTTGACGTTTGGGCTATTAAAAGACAGTCAGATTGGTGCTACAGTCTTCAAAGCAGTCGGCCATTGTCTGGTAAATAACTGCATGCATAATCATTCCAAATATTTAAATTGCACTAACTATTCCGACCTCTTACTGTATGAATATGGCACATTCTAGTGCCACACCGCCGCGGAGGGGCTACAAAAATTACAGCATTAAATCAACTCCCTCTCTGGCACGGTCCTGTCAAAAAGGAACATTATAAACGGTGTGATTTAATGCAGGTCTCCTGCACAGGGTCGTTTCAGACCAATGATGTGATGATTTATTAATCACCACACCCTCCAAACTTCATTCCACTTCCACACCTTCAGCCATTTCCCACTCCGAGGAACCTGTCAACATATCTGACATTGTAATATCGTATAAAGCTACTACGGTAGCAAGAAAAACACCGCATTAATATATGTTTCCAGCAGACGTCTTCTTGTTCCCGGGTGCTTGATGACTGCTTCTCCTTTTAGCTTCTGGTCTGGTTTAGTAGTGGAACAGTTGACAAATGTGTCTTTGTATAAAATATGTTTCCTGTACGACTTTTAAAACATGAATTGGGTCAGAGTTCAACCCCGAGCGGTGGATTTACCTCCAATAATAACATTGATAACAAAGGTGAGTAATGATTTCAGGGTAAAACGTCCTCTAATTGAGACGCCGCTTGTTTCTGCACATTAGCAGCCGCATCAAGGCCGCATGGCTCTGAATGAGTTATGCGCTGATTGTAAGTCGTTTTCTTCTCCTTTGCTTACAGTCGTCCTCGTGTTTCTCCCTGATCCTACAACCTAGTCGCTCTTCAGTTCTCTTCCTTTCAAGGACTCTTCCTTTTCCCTCCTGTCATCCGTCTTCATGTTCAGATTCGTAGCTCAAGAGCTCCCTCTGTGAGAGACGCCGGTGCCAGACAGAGGGGATCCTCATCCTCATCCTGCACGCTCACACCTCAACTAAACACCGTCAAATTCAGCTTCTGCTAGACAGATTCAGAGTTTGACTGCAGGTAAATCAACAATGTTGATTGATTGATTATTGACATTGTATGTTCTTGATGTGATGGAAATACATCAATAATTTCCATCGACTCTTGAGCCTCAGTGAACCTTCTGATTGGTCACATGGATGGAATCTGACATAGATAGATAGAATGATAGATAGATAGATAGATAGATAGATAGATAGATAGATAGATAGATAGATAGATAGATAGATAGATAGATAGATAGATAGATAGATAGATGGATAGATGGATAGATGGATAGATGGATAGATAGATAGATAGATAGATAGATAGATAGATAGTAAATGTTAATTGTTAACACGTGTTGAACAG